>PVKS010012872.1:0-21716 GCA_004027875.1 Aplodontia rufa
TTAAAAGGGTCAAGGCATTGTGGACTTAAAAATATATAGGGGAAAATTGTTGGGGGTCTGGTTTTTACCCCATTTCATTAGTTGCCCCAGAGTCATCTTGTTGCTGTTTGTAAAAACTCAGGGTGAGTTAGAATGTGTTTACATAGAGGTTTTTAAGTTGTTTTTCAGAGCCTTAGGGAGAAAAAATAAAAGGAGATACGGATCGGGGAAGAAAACCTGCCGGTCCTGCTTCGGCGTAATTAGACTTTGACATCTTAGCTGCGGTGGCTGTAGCAGTGGTGGCCTCTAACACCTGTGCATTGGACTATTGACCTAACCAACGAGTTTATCTACTGCAAGAACAAATGGACATTTTAGTGGACATTGGGTTTATGTGTATTCATAACCTGCCTGGACTGAGTTTTGGCTACCTGAGCAATATGGCTAAGTCCTAGGGAAGAGTGGCCAGTGTCATCATTATTATGTGCTTTGTGATTGGTCTTGCGGTAAAAAGGCATGGAAGGGATCAAGCAAGCTTATACTGCCCTCAGAGTTGATGACCATGAGTCAGCAACAACATGAATGGCTCAGGCTCAAGGGGCTGGTAGTCAATGACAGGTAAGTCCCTTCAACCCCCCTTATCAACCTAAGACAGGAAGGGTGCCTTACGCTGCACCTAATTCCAATGACAGGTAAGAAGGGGAAGTGTGAATAGAGACACCTAAGACAGGCACAGTCACCTGTTTGTTTTTCTCCTCTCAAAGAAATAAAAAGGAGGAGATGTTGGGGATCGACCCCAACATGAGGCCCAGCTGGCTTGTAAAAGAATTGGTGGTAAACAACTCTAAGGGGCCCAGCTGGCTTGTAATTAGCAAATTGCCTGACTGCATGACTAAGCTATTTGGCCACTCATTTGTTACAATTGGATAAACGTGTTTGCACTGTACCCCTATTGGTTGTTGTAATGGATAAATAAAGAGTAGCAACTAGTCAGGAGAGAAAGCAGTCAGGAGGAAAGCAGAGAGAAAGCAATCAGGAGGAAAGCAGAGAAGCATAGAGTCAGAGAAGCAGAAGCACAGAAGTATAGAACCAGCGAAGAAGCAGCAGAGACGGTGGAGAGATCAGCAGCGGTAGAAGATGCAGTCAAACGCCTGCTGAATGGGAGCCGTCCGGTTCCTGCCGGCCGGGACCAGACAAGAGACTACAAGCTCAGCAACCTGCATTTTAATTCTAGCTTTTCTGTATGACCTTAGAGAAATCATAGCTTCCTCACTTTTATTTATTGATTTAGGTACTGGGTATTGAACCCAGTGGCACTTTACCACTGAGCCACATCCGCAGCCCTTTTTACTTTTTATTTTGAGACAGGGTCTTGTTAAGTAGCTTAGGGCCTAGCTAAATTGCTGAGGCTGGCTTTGAAATTGTGATCCTTCTGCCTTGGCCTCTCAAGCTGCTGGGATTACAGGTGTGTGCCATGGTGCCTGGCTGCTTCCTCACTTTTATTGTGACAGGGCTGAATGCAATGAATTCTATGTCTCTTCCATTTTTTTTTAAAGGAGAGAGGGACAGAGTGAAAGAGAATCAATTTTATTTAGTTTTTCATGTGGCCTTCATTGCTTAGACACTTTGTTGTGTACGTGGTGCTGGAGATCTGAACCTGTGTACTTGCACATGCCAGGCAAGCACTTTTAACAGCTGAGACACAGCTCCAGCCCTCTCTTCCAGTTTCTAAAATCCTAATTCTAAGAACATGGCTCCCCATCCTTTTTCCTCTATTGGTTGCATGTGAGGCACAGAGCATACAATCTGACATTCCTGACCCTCATGAGTAGTTTATCCAGTCCATGACTCTGGGAAAGCTCTCAGGCAGAGCAGGCAGCCCCATCAAAGAGCTGCTGAGAGAAGGCGGGGAGGAATGGAGCTAGGCATTGCTGTCATGACTCAGTTCTTCCCTCAGCTTTATCTCAAGATGTATTTTTGTATTTTCAGACACTGTATTCCTACCCTCAAAGACCTCCTTTCTGTACTTACGTGGGCCTCAATGAGAGCAGCGAAAAGGGTACAGAGGAAATTCTGGGAAAAAGAGCTTCAGGTTTACACAGGAGAGCAGAACTCTCAATGTGACAAGAACAGCACACTCCCATGCTGCCCATGAAAAAAAACCTTTTGAAAACTTAAGCAAGGTTAGACAATGGAAAGCAGTGGAGTCAGCATCTTGTTCTCTGGCAAACATGCCCACTGTCCTGGTGCCTGGGATTCCAGACCAGGCAGGATCAACCACCCTAGGCTAAGGCAAATGCCAGAGGAGAGGGTAGCCAAAAAGAGAAGGATATAGGTGGAGAACCTTAGGGGAGAAATAGAAGGGAAGGAATGGAATTTTAAAGAGAAGCGGGACAGCCAGGCATAATAGTGTATATCTCCCTTGGCAACTTAGTGATACTTTGTTTCAAAATAAAAAGGGATGGGAGTATATAGTAGTATAGCTCAGTGACAGAACTCCCCTGGGCTTACTCCCAGGATCCTAGGTAAAAGTAAGTAAGTAAATAAGAAAGTAAATAAATAGCCAGGGCTGGCCTGGAGGCAGTGTACTTGCCTAGCATACACAAGGCCTTGGATTCAATCCCCAGTACACACACACACACACACACACACACACACACACAAAAGTACAAAGACAAAAATGAGAAAAGGCATGACAACTTAGCTGTGTTCTAAAACTTGAGATAAATAGCAAAATGCAATCTTGTGGGCTGGAGCAGTGACATGCATGAGGACCTGGGTTCAAGCCCTACACCACATACAATTAAGTGCCAGAAAAACTAAAACCAGAAGGAAAAAAATAAAATGATTCACTCTCTTAAAACAAACTGCAATCTTGTGCCACTATCTGTCCATGCCCAAAACCCATGAAATGAAGGGGAGGGACAGAAAGAGGACAGGGTATAGCTCAGGAATTGAGCTGAGTATATAACACACCTGTAATCCTAGCTACTCAGGAGGCTGAGGTAGAAGAATCTCAAGTGTGAGGCCAGCCCCTGTGGCAACTTAGCAATGCCTTGTTTCAAAATAAGATCAATCAATAAATAAAATGAATAAATAAAAAGATCTGGAGGTAGCTCAGTGGTAGAGTACTCCTGGGTTCAATCCCAGTACTAGGCAAAAAAATTTTTTAAATAAATAAAAAGTTGGGAAGGATTGCTAGTTTCTCACTTTGGAGTCCAGAGGGTGTCAACAGCCTGTGCCAGCAACCCAGCAATGTTTTCTCTGAATGATGTCATGGAGCATCCTTAGAAGGTTCTGGATCTAGCAGACTGTTACATGGTGAACTCAAGGTTTCTGATGAGAAAAGATTTCCAGAGCCCAACCTGGCTCTTGTTTTTTTTCTTTAATTTTTTTTTTTCTCAGTACTGGCGATCAAACCCAGGGGCACTTTACCACTAAGCTATATCCCCAGCCCTTTTTATTTTGAGACAGAATTTCATTAGGTTGCCAAGACTGGCCTCAATCTTGAGATCCTCCTGTCTCAGCACCCTGAGTCACTGGGACTACCAGTATGTACCACCATGTCCAGCTTTTTTTTTTTTTTTTTAAGAGAGAGAATCAATTTTATTTATTTTTTCATCTGGTTCTTATTTTCCTAACACTTAGTTGTGTATGTGGTGCTGGGGTTTTTGCCCAGATCCCAGTGCATGCCAGGCAAGCACTGTAACCCCTGAGTCACTGCTCCAGTCCCTGGCTTTTTTTTTTCTTGTATTTTTTAGTAAAAACTTCCTTCCTTTCTAATTTTGGAGGCAGTTTCGAAACAAGGTAGCTGTCAGCATCTCACCTACACTGTGGTCTCTTTTGTCTCTAGAGGTCTGTATCAGCAGAACTCTGGGCATGCAGGGTTTAGTTTAGGGTTGGCAGGATTAGTGAGGAGAAGTGACTGAGTTTTCTGCTCCAAGCCACTTGGAATACACTGGAGTAGAACTCAGTTCTGGGTATAATGTGCCTACTGGGAGACAGACAAACCAAGGCAAGAGAAAGGGTGACCTTGTATGATGGGAAGACCGATAGGAAGGGGAGCCTGGAGAGGTAAGTTGGTGGAAATGGTTGGATGAGATTACCATTAACCATTCCATCCAATGGAGGGAGTTGGCTCTCATCTCAGTAAGATCAGAGGGGACAAGGACAGGAGGCCTGAGCAAATCTGAGGGGGTCAGAATGTGGGAAAGATAATAACCTGGCAAATCCTAGAGGAATTCAAGGACCTAGAAGTGACAAAGCCTGAGAGAGAAGAGTGCTGTCCTGGTGGAGACACACAATGAAAAGTAGAGGAGAGGGAGACAATAGCTGGCACATATGTTACGGCTCTAAGCATATGTCCCCCTTTGTTGCAGAGGCCTTGAGGGCTGGGAGTGCAAAACAGCAGGAATCAAAGGCAGCCAACTTGGGCTGGTGAGCTTGCTAGAGGTGGTTAGAGCAAGACCTTTCTGTAGGAAGGGTTAAATGCAGCTGATGGGATACTGCTTCTGCCACCACAGGAAAGGTCCTGCTCTCTGGAGAATGTGTAACCAAGGAAGCAGTGACAAAAGAATGCCTAGAGGACAGGACTGTTGCTAACTCATGTCACCTTGAAAGCACCAATATATGCCACATCCTCTGTACCTCATTTTATCTTCAACATTCCACTGTTAGGAGTCATTTTAAGGGCTGGAGCAGTAGCTCAGTGGTAGAGCATTTGACTGGCATGGGCGAGGGCCTGAGTTCGAACCCCAATACCACATATACAACTGAATGTTGGAAAAACAAAAACCAGATGAAAAATAAAATTAATTCTCTCTCAAGTCATTTTAAAATCAGACATGACGGCATACACCTGTAAACTCAGCTACTCAGAAGGCTTAGGATGATGCAAGTTCAAGGCCACCCTAGGAAACTTAGCAAGACCATCTCAAAAAAAAAAAAAAGTGGGGGGCAAGGAGGCTGGGAATATAGAGTTTACCTAGGTTTAAATTTTTTTTTTTTAAAGAAAGAGGGGACAGAGAGAGAGAGGGAAAGAGAGAAGCAAGCTTCACTTAGTCTTTCATGTGAATTTCATTCCTTGGACACTTTGCTGCATATGCGAAAAGTGCCAGGCAAGCACTGTAACCGCCGTGCTACCACTCCAGACCCTAGGTTTAACTTTCAGTACCTTTTTTTTTTTTTTAATTTGATCTAGTACCCTTAAAAAAAAAAGTCAATTTATAAAGCAGGAACCAGGCACAGTGGCCCACACCTGTTAAGAATAGTCATCAGGAGGCTGAGGTAGGAGGATTACAAGTTGAAGAGCAGCTTTGGCAATATAGTGAGACACTGTTTCAAAATAAAAATAAAAAAGCTCCATATTCAACAAATAAAAAAAGAAAGAAAAAATAAAAAGGGCTGGGGGTAAAGTGCCCCTGGATTCAATCCCAAATAACAAAAAAGAGAAAGAGAAAGAGACAGAGGAGGAGGGAAGAAGAGAACCTAGCTACTTGGGAGACTTAGGCAGAAGGATCATTTAAGCCCAGGAATTTAGGGGCAACGTAGTGAGACCTGTGTCAGGCACTCATCCTACTGCAGAGTAGGGCAATCAGAACTACAATATGGTAGCCCAAATTACTGTCCCTCAAGTACCCCTGGACCCCAAGTAGATGGATCGGCAGGCTGCATCCCAGAGACCCTGCAGTGGGAGGTCATCTTCTACTTTCCCTTTATCCCTAGGGCAGTGGTAGAGGGAGCTTTCTCTCCAACCAACATTGTCACATGCTCAACAGCAGTCACTCTCTGAACAAGACTCTGTAAAAGTCTGTCTAAGCCCACCTGTTCCTGGGGTAGTCACCTGAGCTCACCCACAGCTGAAAGCCTGCCCAAGCAGAGGAGGATGACAATTCAGGCTGTTGAATGCAATAGACAGCAGAGCTGCTGATGGCATCACTCTGCCATCAATCCTTCAAGAGCCTCTTCATGTGTCCTGTCTCTAGGAATAGAACTCTTGACAAAAGCAATGACATTAGGCCAAGGATGTCACATTTCATATCACAGCAGCTTTGTGTGAGGGAACCCTAACAGTTCTCCAGAATGAGTCTATAGGTGGTGACTCACCTTCTGTGTCACTTTTAGCAACAGCTCCTCCAGGCTCTTGTGGCCTCCTGTGACAGGAAGCTCACCTCTCAAGGTGGCTCTGTGTGTCTTCAAACTGCTCTCAATCATACACAGGCCTTCCTCACATCTGAACATGTGTCCTTCACCACTTCCAATGTGCCCTTTCCACTCTAGCACCTTTGGGCACTAGATGAAAACCCAGATTTCGGTTCTCAAAGTTACCTTTCTGCATTTCCTTCTCTCCAAGAGTCCTGTATTTGCACTAGTAAGTGAAGAGCACAAGCAATCCTGAAGCCTTCAAATTCAGCAACCTCCTAACACATTGCCAGCAGTCTATGCTTTGTCTTAGACACCAGTCCCCAGAAGAAAGTACTCTGTGTTGACCAATAGACCCATCTGCCTGCCTGTAGTCACATTTGGGACCCTTTCTAGAGCATCATCAACAACAATTGGTGCTTTCCTTAAGGCAGAAGAACCTCCCACCACCATCACACACACACATACAACCAATTATTAGTTATAAATGTTCCAGTTCAACCCAGAAAATACCCAAACATGTACCTGTCATATGCTAAGCCTAGACAGTGGAGAGCATAAGTTACTGACACATGCTACCCTCAAGGGTCTCATAGGCAGGGAGAAGAGGTATGTTCACAGACTACTGAAAAGCTTTGAAACAAATACCCCAGAACATGCTAAGGCAGACGTCTCAAGGAAAACAGGCTGCAGTGGAGCAAGGGCCAAGAACCCTGAAGACAAATGGACTAGGCTTCAAATCCTGCTACTCTCTAGCTGAGAGACCCTGGGCAAGTTATTTGACCTCATCTGTAAAATGGGGGCCTACCATCTAGAAAGACTGTTGCGAAGATTAGAAATATTGAGTGTAGCACATCCAGTCCCATGGCTAGTACTCAGTAGGTACAACACAAACGGCAATGATCAGTATTATTCCTAAAGGAAGCAATCTTTGAATTGAATTGGATCTTTTATTATTTTTATTGTTTTTTTTTTTTGAAAGAGAGAAAGGACAGAGAGAGAGAATATCAATTTTATTTAGTGGCTTTTGTTGCTCCCACACTTAGTTGTGTATGTGGTGCTGGGGTTCAAACCCATGTCCTCGCATATGCCAGGCAAGTGCCATAACCACTGAGCAACTGCTCCAGCCCCTGAATTGGACCTTTTAAAGCTAATCAAATTTTTACGGCTGACACTGGGAGCAGATAAAACAGTGTGATCAAAAGCTCACTATGAGGGCCAGGTTACGGCAGTTGCCTGTCATACACGAGTAAGTGGTTCAAACCCCAGTACCACATACACAACAAAATGTCTAAGCAATGAAAGCCACATTAAAAACTAAATAAAAAATTGATTCGCACTGTCCCTCTTTCTTTAAAAAAAAGAAAAAAAAGCTTACTGTGAGACAAAAACACAGCAAATGTGTTGAACCTGTGATGTGTACAAGTGGGGTACAGCTTGGACCTTAGCTTTGGGCTGGAGTATCTGGAATGTCAGGATCATGGGGCTCCACTAGGAATGCCAAGGCAGGATCCTATATCCTCTCTGGGTCACAGACAGCATCCTGGAATCCTCTCCAAATCCATCCTCACAAGCTGATATCCCTCCTGCAGAGCCAGAGTTCTGCTCCATACTTTTCCATCCCCCCCCACCAGTACTAGGCATCCCTAGCCCTTTTCTTTTCTATTCCTAACCATGTGCAGTCTCCCCACTGAATCCCTGATCTGCCCCCAAAATGCCCAGAAGTTAGGCTGGGATTATCCTAACAGCCTCCAGTTAGGCATCCTTCCACAGTATTTTCTGCTGTGTTCCTCTTTCACTGTCCCAGGGCTCAGGGCTGGAGAGGTGGCTCAGCAGTAGAGCGCTTGCCTGGACATGTGCAAGGACCCAAGTTTGATTCCCAGCACCACATACACAACTAAGTGTAGGAAAAACAAAACAAACAGAAAAACCAGATGAAAAAACACTCTCTCTCTTAAAAAACAAACAAAAAAAGAGGAATAGTTCAGTGGTTACAGTGCTTACCTAGCATGGGTAAGGATATGGGTTGGAACCCCAGCACCACATACACAACGAAGTGTCAGAGCAACAAAAGCCACATGAAAAACTAAATAAAATTGATTCTCTCTTTCTCTCTCCCTCTTACTGTCCCTCTCTCTGTAAAAACAAAAATATAGGAGCTGGAGTGGTGGCTCATCAGTTACGGTGCTTGCCCAGCATGCACGAGTATGTGAGTTCGAACCCCAGCACCCACTTAAACAACGAAGTCTAGGAGCAACAAAAGCCATGTGAAAAATTAAAATTGATTCTCTCGGGGCTGGAGTGGTGGCTCGGTGGTTACGGCGCTTGCCTGGCAAGTACAGGGGTTCAAACCCCAGCAACCCACATACGCAACTAAGTGTCAGAGCAATGAAAGCCATGTGAAAAACTCAATAAAAATTGATTCTGTCTCTCTCTCTCTCTCACTGTCCTTCTGTCTTAAAAAAAAGATTCTCTCTCTCTCTCTCACTGTCCCTCTCTCTTTGATAAATAAATAAAATTTAAAAAAATAAAAACAAAAATACAAAAAAAACCTTGGGGCTTTTCCTAGTACCACAGGGCTCCCAACAACAAGGACCAGGCTTCCCACCAGGTTTTTCCTCTTCTTTCCCAGTATCTCCAATCTCCTGCTTGCTCTGGAGCTCAGTCAGCAATGCCCTCTGTCTGAGCTCACCTCTATTTAAATCCATGAGCCTGACAGGAGCTGCATGGACAGAGCCTGCAAGGAACAAGCACATCAGTCAGGGCCTGATGTTCAAGAGACTCCAAAGTAAGGGGGCAGAAGACAGGAAAAGTGCTCTAGAAAGATACCAAGTACCACGGGATTTACTCCCTTGTAAGGAAATGCAACCTTCCACACCTTGCTGAACTTGGAGTAGGATGTCCTTCATTTGCCCAGCAACCTACACTCAACAACCAGTCAGGTTTCTTTGACAGGACCCTAGTCACTTAGATGGCCTTCGCCAGGGCAAATGCCCACCACACTGTATAAGTCAGATGGCTGGAGTGAGGACACAAGGCCTGGGCCCCACTTGACCTGGGCCCCAGTGTCCATGTTCCAGACTACCTAGATCCAGTGGCCCCATGCCAACCCTGTGCTGGCATGTGTCTGACAATGAGGGCTTGTCCTATGGCTGTATCCAATTCTATTTCTCTCTAGCCAGGCAACCTCTACCTCCACAGGGAACCAACCTTTGTGTCTCTTGCATTTTTCTCCAGTGTGTGACCAGTAGCACAAAAAGACAGACTGGTTTCCAGTTCAGAGAACTTGATCTACTGATGAGGCCACATCCCCCAGGAAACACCTACAAAAATCCCTCCCAACCCAGAGCTCTCTACAGAGGGTGGTAGACTCTTCATGGGGTCAGCCAAGCTTCTGGCAGCAGTCAAGTACTACCAGGACCTGTCAGGGATTTGACTCTGGAACTACAAAATGATACTTTTAGCTCCAGGTAAAGGGTAGTGGGAGCAAAGATTGGGCAGTGCTCTGCCCTCCTCACACTGGGAGTCCCAAAGTCATGCCCCATGATTCAAGCAGAACAGGAAGCAGAATCTTAGGACTGTCTTTTGGCTTGAGGAAGAGCAGGAAGCCTGAGTTCATTTACTACCCCATTTGTCATTCCTATTCCTCCACCCTCATATACAGCCAATTAGCAAGACTGTACAAACTCCAATTAGATAAAATGCCTGATCAACAACTGCCAAAATCAGGAATTCTTAGGAAAACCTACAGATTTTTCATAATGGTCTTTCCTTTGTCAGCAGCTCTTGGGAAACATTCCTTTTTCTCTCCCTTCCTCTTCTAGCAAAGCTTAGTAGTACCCCTCTGCCAGCTGGACTCTCAACAGCCTGGCACCATGTACAGATCCAGGGGTAAGAGCTACTAGAACACAACCAGCCTCTCAACCTTTAGGCACTCATGGACCTATGTTTTTTCATGCGGCTTTCATTGCTTCAAGACTTTGTTGTGTACGTGGTGCTGGGGTCTGAACTCGCGTTCTTGTGCATGCCAGACAAGTGCTGTAACTGCTAAGTCGCTGCTCTAAACCCTCTATTTTTTAAAAAACCCATTTCTTATTCTATTTGTGTATGTTGGGGGGGCAGTGTTGCTGGGGATTGAATCCAGAGCCTCTTGCATGCTAGGCAATTGCTCTACCACTGAGCCACATCCCCAGTCCATTATGGAAGTATTTTTAAAATCTCAGTGTCAACTATAAGTTCAAGTGGTTCTCCAGAGCCTCCTATACAGACAGCTGAACTTCCTGAGTTTCCCTACAGTATCCTCTGTCTGACTCCAGCTCCAGATGTATCTGCTCCTCAAGTTATTGCCCCAAAGCCTGCGTCCTCTTCTCTCCCTCCTGTACTTTTGTACATCCACCAAAGCCCTTGTTCCACCTTCTCCAATTATTCCTGACCACCCAAGTTCCTTTTCTTTCATTTGCGATACAAGAGATTGAACCCAAGGGCATGTTATCACTCACTGAGCTACATCCCCAGTCTTTTTTTTTTTTTTTAAGAGAGAGAATAATTTTATTTATTTTTTCTTTCTTTTCTTTCTTTTTTTAAAGAGAGAGGGACAGTTGGGGCTGGAGCAGTGGCTCGGCAGTTACAGCACTTGTCCAGCAAGTGCAAGTACATGGATTCAAACCCTAGCATCCACGTACACAACTAAGTGTCAGAGCAACGAAAGCCATGTGAAAAAAAATTAATAAAAATTGATTCTCTCTCTCTCACTGTCCTTCTCTCTTTAAAAAAGAGAGGGAGAGAGAGGAGGACAGTGAGGAGAAAAAGAGAAAAAGAGAATCAATTTTTTTTAGTTTTTCATTTGGCTTCAGTTGCTCAGACACTTTGTTGTGTATGTGGTGCTGGGATATGAACCTGCATCCCTGTGCATGTGAGGCAAGCACAGAAACTGCTGAGTCACCGCTCCAGCCGTTATTTATTGTTTCATCTGTTGCTTTGCCAACACTTAGTTATGTATGTAGTGCTGGGGTTTGAACCTGGGTAATTGCACATGGCTGGCAAGCACTGTAACTGATAAGCCACCTCTCCCTACCTCCCCTGTCTTTTTTTTTTTTTTTTTGAAAGAGAAGTAGAAAGAAAAGACAATCAATTCTATTCATTCACCTGTTTTCTGTTTCTCTGACACTTAGCTGGGTCTTTGCTCGTGGCAGGCAAGTGCTTCAACCACTGAGCTACCACTCTAGCCCTCCCCAGTCCTTTCCAAAACTTATTTTGAAACAGGGTCTTGCTAAGTTGCTAAGGCTGGCCTTGAACTTGTAATCCTCCTGCCTCAGCCTCCTGAGTAGCTGGGATTGCAGGCTTGTGCCATGATAACTGGCAACCCAGACCATTTCTTTTTTGGCATCTACCCAAACACTTGCTTCTCAAAGTGTGGTCTACAGGCCAGTAGCACCAACACCATCAGAGTGCTTGATAGTAGTGGAGATTCTCAGGCCTCATCCAGAGTTATTGAATCAAACCTACATTTTAACAAGATCTCAGGGATTTGCATGGACATTAAAGTGTGAGAAGCATTAAATCCCCACCCTCCCAACCCCCATCATGCAAAACAAACAACAAAAAAGTGTGAGAAGCTCTGGTGTCTATCTCTCCTGAGTAGAGTCCTGATTTCTTCTCATTTTTCTACATGGAGATGAGAACAGATATGACTATAATGGGACACAGTAATCATCCCTTCCAGTTACTCACTTCACAGTCAAATTGCCTCCTCAGAAGCAGATGCAGTATCAACTTCAAGTCCCTGCCAGTAGCACCCTGACAAACTTTTACAGCTGTCCCTGGAAATTGGGAGAAAGACTGACCATCAGTTTTTAACCTACAGGATTGTTTGTGCCATCCTCTTGGCCAAACCCTATTTGAGAGCCAAATAAGCATCAGGAAATTAGCTCTATTGAGAGGAGACAATTGTGAGCATCAAGGCACTCATCCCAACATGTGCCACTGTCACCACCTAACCCTCTTTCCAGTCTTTTCCATAAATATCAACAGCCCACACCTGCCCTGAAAAACCAGTTTTTTCTTTCTTTATTAATTTAAAGAGAGACAGACAGTGAGAGAATGAGAGAGAGAGAGAAAGAGAGAAACAACTTTATCTAGTTTTTCATCTGGTTTCCGGTGCTGTGACACTTAGTTGCCTATGTGGTGCTAGGGCTCAAACCTGGGTTGTTGCGCATGCCAGGCAAGCACTGTAACCGCTGAGTCACCGCTCCAGCACCAGTTTAATTTTTTTTCTTTTCCATTCTTTTTAAAAATTGTTTTTGAGGGGCTGGAGTATTGGCTCAGCGGTTATGGCAATTGCCTGCCACGCACAAGTACACGGGTTCAAACCCCAGCACCACGTACACAAGTGTCCAAGCAACAAAAGCCACACAAAAAACTAGATAAAAATTGATTCTGTCTTTCTCTCTTTTCTCTCACTGTCCCTCTCTCTTTAAAAAAAGAAAAAAAATTGCAAATGATATAACTGTGGGGTTTTTTTTGTTTTTTTTTTTGTTTTTAAGGGCTGAGGACCGAACTCATGGCTTTGTGTATGCTAGGCAAGCCCTCTGCCACTGAGCTAAATTCCCAACCCCTGTGTTCTTCTTTATGGCTGAAAACAAAACAAAACTAAACAAAAAATAAAAACTTCCATTGTGTGTATATATACATTTTCTTTATCCATTCATCTGTTGATACATATCTAGGCTAGTTCCATAGTTTGACTATTGTGAATTATACTGCCGTAAACATGAATATGCATGTACAATGTAGTATGATTAGTTTCTTTTGGATAAAACCAAGGAGTGGGACAGCTGGGTCTTGGAGTGGTTCCATGACTAGTCTTTTGAGGAACCTCCATATTGATTTCCATAGTGGTTGCATACAATAGAGTAAGAACCAAAGTGTGTGTTTGTTTGAGACAGAGGGACAGTGAGAGAAAGAATCAATTTTATTTAGTTTTTCATGAAGCTTTCATTGCTCCAACACTTTGTTATGTACATGGTGCTGGGGTTTGAACCTGCATACTCCACGCAAGCCAGGCAGCCACTGTTAACCGCAGAGCCACTGCTATAGCCCAAAAACCCGAGTTTTAACTGGGCTTTGAATCAAATCTAATTGGACTGAAATGGTCCCTAAGTGAGACATTTCACTGCTGGGCACTCCTGGCTTTTAACTGAGTAGTGGGCTATAATCCTCTGGCACCCTCATGCTCTTGCTCAGTACCAGTATGATCCCATTTACTGCCCAGCACAGCAGGTACATGAAAGCCAAATTTTCTATAGAATCTACCCACCCACTTAAAATCTGGGAATGACAGCAGGCCAGGCCTGATCACACTGTGGAAAGCACTAGGTGGTCTACGCCTTCACTCCAGAGCCCACAGGTTACAGTTGTTAGTATAAACAGTCACCACCTGCCTCACTTCTAGAACTGTGCAAACAGACACCCTTCCCTGTGCCTGCAACATAGCTGGCATGAAGAGAAGGTTTTCCTTCCTAACTGGTACCACCTGTGAGACCTGTGACCTGGGGATCCCCCTATCCTTGAGGGGGACTAAGACCACAACCACATTGAGAAGCTGACAGGGAAGATGATGCAGGGCTTCAAACATAGAAGGTGGTAACATGGGGCTGTTGGGTGACTACTGCAGGGAACACTGATCTAGGTCAGCTATTGGAGGCAAGAGAAAGCCTGGCCCAAACTCTTGGGAGGAAAGCTGGGCTGCAGAAAGGAGCTGCTCCCAGAGCTCTGTCCCCTCTGTGCAGGTTATATAAGAGGCATAGCCAGCACCTTGGCAGGCCCAGGCATGAAGGGAACACTATGTGGGAAAGAGGCCTTGCTGCCCTGCCAGAGTCCTTAGGGTCCTGTTGACCTGAAAAACTCAGTTCACCTTCACAAAAGCTATCAGACATTATTTTCCTCACGGCCTCCCTAAACACACCATCATCTGCAAGGTACTTGTGGTTCCCTGCAGTCAGCATCTTTCCTAAGGACTCACCAGCTCTGACTTTCTCTACACGTTTCTTTGGCAACCATCAGGGCTGAAACCTGACATATTTTTACAGGTATGAGAAGCATTAATTGATCCAAAGACACTGATTGCCTGCTGATGGAAAATGGTCCACAAGTTAATGTTTGCTGCCATATAGGTACTGCTTAAATATGTGAACTAGATTTCAACATCTTAAACTAAGATTATCTAGTTTATCTTTCAAGAATCAGAAGATGCGGGCTGGAGTGGTGGCTCAGCAGTTAAGAGTGCTTGCCTGGCATGTGCAAGGACTAGGTTCGAACCCCAACACCACATACACAACTAAGGGTTGGGGAAACAAAGGCCAAATGAAGAAATAGACAAAATTCATCCTCTCTCTTAAAAAAAAAAAAAAAAAAGGAAGATGTGGATACATGAGGCCCTTGTTTCCCCGAAGACAGGACATGTTCACTCTAGCTTTCCTGGAGCCTCTTGGAGCAGATGTTGGGGAGGCCCTGCCTCATGTCTGCTTAGCCCACTTCTGAGTTCATGAGTTTACCTGCAGCTGCCATGCACTGTCACAGTTTCCCATTACCAGGGACTGCATCTCCCTGCTTCTCTGAGACTTTCTCTAGCACTAGTTGGCATTCAGGACAGTCTAGAAGCACCAAAGATTTAATGCCCCCAAAGAAATTCTCAACCCACAAGGTACAAAATCAGTGCACTGAAAAAGTAACTCCATGTCCTTTAACAGTACAATTTTTTCCCCCATGGTACTGGAGACTGAACTTAGGGGTACTGTACTACTAAGCTATATCCCAGCCCTATTTTTAAAATTTTATTAACTTATTTATTTTCATGGTACCAGGAATTGAACTCAGGACTACTTTACCAGTGGCTACATCCCCAGCCTTTTTTTTTTTTTTAAAGACAGGGTCTCACTAAGTTGTTGAAGCTGTCCTCGAACCTTTGATTGTCCTGCCTCAGCCCCCTGAATTGCTGGGAATACAGGTGTGTGCCACTGCATCTGGCTCAAAAGTACAATTTGGAAGCATGCTCTACATGATTATTTACAAGGTCCCCAATGGAAGTCAGTTCCAGTGGCCCACAGTGGCAGCCCATTTCTTACTGTATCCATTACTGGTTTTTTCCCTTTCCCACCTTACTTCCCCCATCCTTCACTTGTGGTGACTGGAATCACATCTCACATAAATTATCTGCTCCCAAGTCCTTGCCTCTGGGCTCACTTTTGGGGAACTCAAACTAAGACGTTCTGCTAGACTCACTTTGTCACTTTTACATTATCAGCACATCTCTCATGAACATGGCTCTCAGACTGAGAACTGGTTATACCTCCCACCAAAGAGCCTCCACGACACCCTGGGACAGGGGTAAGACACACTCACCTCCCCCAAGTAACTGTACTTGCCCCTGAGGATCTGCCGGTACAGCCGGGTGCGGTTGTCATCCTCAAAGGGCATGGTACCACTGAGCAGGATGTAGGCAATGACACCCAATGCCCACATGTCCACAGAGTTGGTGTATGGCTTGCGGACAAGGACCTCAGGAGCAATGTACTCCGGCGTGCCGCAAGTGGTCTTCATCAAGCAGTCATCACCCTTCTTGCGGGCACTGGCCAGGCCAAAGTCAGTGATGATGATCTTAGAATCAGTGCCTGGATGGTAGTACAGCAAATTCTCTGGCTTGAGGTCTCGGTGTGTGATGCCCAGGGCATGCAGATATCGGACACCATCCAGCACCATCTGCAGCACCCTCGTAGCGTCCCGCTCAGTGAAGGAACCCTTAGCAATGATTCGGTCGAAGAGCTCACCACCAGTGGCGAGCTCCATCACCATGTACACACGCTCCTGTGTCTCAAATACCTCCACCAGTTGGATGATGTTGGCATGGCGAACCCGGCGCAGCACACGTAGCTCAGACTCACATACCTCCCGCCCTTCTCGGTACTTGGTCTCTATCATCTTGATGGCATATGGCTGCCGGGTTGCCCGGTGCTCCACACGTACCACTCGGCTAAAGCTGCCTCGGCCAATAAGGGCTTTGATGTCATACTTAGCTGTCACGCGTGGATCAAACTTGGCCCTGTACTTTGCCACCCTGGCCCTGCGTGGTGGTTCTGAGGGAGGCTGTGTGTGGTCAGTAGTGGGGGCACCAGAACAGGGGTGTGCATACTGACTACCAGCTGGGAATCCAGCTTTGTGAGGGCCAACACTGTTCCCCTCTGTGATGAAATGCTTGTATACATCACTCTTAGTGCCACTGAAGGGCTCCACCTTCTTGACCAGATCCAGCTGGACATCCTTGGGTGGCTCAGGAAGAACCTTGCTTGTCCCACAGCCCATCACGGACACAGGGGCATCCTCTCCAGCAAGGCTGGCAGGACCTGCTCTGCAGGCAGTGCCCCCTCTACACCTATGCAGATAGAAAAGAGGGCAAATGAGCATTGCCAGGGACACTTCTGAAGGGATGCCTTCCCACCCACTCACCCTTGATAAATGTAATCTGATTAAGACTGGACACCTAACTCTTTAATTGGTTCCCTGGAAAGGAGAATGGCTTTGGCCCCTGAAACACTTGGGCGTCCAAGGCTCAGTGTACAGTCTAGATGAAAGGCTGGGTCTCAATTCCATGGACTTGACTTATGCCTCTCTGGGTCTCAGTCTCATGCTGCTCTTCAAGCCTGAGAGGGGGCAGGAGTGTGTAACAGGATCAGCTGTCAGGGCACCCACCCTCTTCTCTAATCCGCTTAGGTCCTGTCTGATCAGAGTCTTGCATTTCTTAAATGTTAAAATCACTCTTCTTATTACTCTGACTCATCTTTTCTGAAACATGGGTGTGGAGTGTTAGAGGCACACTCCAGGGCTCAGAACGCTGTTTCTCTAAGGCTTCCCTCTTGGACAGTGTTTCCAGTCCTCCAGGCTTCCTGCAAGGGTTAAGTCCCCATCTCACCTCCCTCCCTGCAATGCAACAAACAATAAACAATGACAAACCTCTACCCTTGGCTTCTGCCCTAGCCTTGCTCTTTCACAGTTTTGCTAATGCACAATCTTCTCCCTGGCAGTTGAACACTCTGTCCTCAGGTCTCTCACTTCTCTAGTTTATCACATGGCTGAAATCTCATACAAAGCCCAGAGTTGACTAGAATCCATCTCAGTGAATTGGAGGCCACAAACTTCAGCACAGTACCACCAGGTCACTGGAAAACTAGTTTGGCTGCACACATGTAATTCCAGCAACTTGACAGACTGAGGCAGGAGGATCACAAGTTTCAGTTCAGCTTTGGTAACTTAGCAATACCTTGTCTCAAAAATTAAAAAGGGCTAGGGATATAGCTCAGTGGTACAGAGTCCCTGGGTTTAGGCCCTAGTACCACACACACACACACACACACACACACACACACACAAAACCCCCCAAAAAACAAAAAAAAAGGCAGAGAGGGCCTTGATCTCAGAAACATCAGCACATTGATGCAAACGTGATTCCAACGTAGATCAGTGTACCATGTTTCCTAAGGTACCTTCCTATTATCTTATCAAAATGAAGTTACAGGGGGCTAGAGCGGTAGCTCAGTGTTTCCGGCACTTGCCTGGCATGAGTGAGGATGCAGGTTTGAACTTCAGCACCATATACACAACAAAATATTGTAACAATAAAAGACACATGAAAAACTAAATAAAATTGATTCTCTCTGTGAAGAAGAAAAGAAGAAGAAGAAGAAGAAGAAGAAGAAGAAGAAGGAAGAAGGAAGAAGGAAGGAAGGAAGGAAGGAAGGAAGGAAGGAAGGAAGGAAGGAGGAGGAGGAGGAGGAGGAGGAGGAGGAGGAGGAGGAGAAGAAGAAGAAGTCGTTGTCATCATCATCACAGGTTTCCATCCAGAGGTCTCCTCCTTTCTACCTAGACTGCATTTGGGTGTATGTGAAGTCCCCATGGGTTGATGAGAGTGGAGAATTTCCTAATTATCACATACATAATTGGGAGTGAGGGGATAGGGTTGTACTTCAGTGGTAGAGCACTTGCCTAGCATGTGTGAGGCAGTGGGTTCAATCTTCAACACCACATAAAAATAAATAAAGGTATTGTGTGCACCTACAATTAAAAATAATTTTTAAAAAATTGGGTGTGAGAGCTGCACCAGTGGCTCAGTGGTAGAGCACTTCCCTAGTATGTGCAAGGACCAGGGCTTGAACCCTAACACCACATATACACAACTAAGTGTTAGAAAAACAAAAACGAGATGAAAAAATAAACAAAACTGATTGAATCTCTTTCTTTTAAAAAAAATGGGAGCAAGGTGGACATGGTGGCGCACACCTGTAATCCTAGAGTCTTAGGAGGCTGAGACAGGAAGGAAGACGGCAAGTTCAAAGCCAGCCTCAGCAACTTAGTGAGGTCCTAAGCAACTTAGTGAGACCCTGTTTTAAAAATTAAAAAGGGGGGGGGCTGAGGATGTGGCTCAGTGGTTAATGCCCCTGGGTTCAATTCCTGGCACCAAAAAAAAAAAAAAGGGGGAGTGAAATGATGAATTCATATCAAAGATATATACAATGTCAGGGATGCAAAAATGAGTAAGACATGGTCAAAGATACGTGATATTTTAACACAATAAAAAGGCCAAATAAGACATGGTTAAAAAACTCATACTCTAAATGAAGAGAAAGCATAAAAATAGATAATTTTAGTAGAGCATGGTATTAAGCTTGAGAAACAACAGTAGACACATAGAATGATACAGGGATTAGGGAAACTTTTTTTTAAGAGAGAGGAACAGTGAGAAAAAATCAATTTTATTTTGTTTTTCATGTGGCTTTCACTGCTCTGACACTTTGTTGCATACGTAGTGCTGGGGTTTGAACCTGCATCCTCACCCATGCCAGGCAAACTCCAAAAATGCTGAGCCATCACTCTAGCCCCAACGGAAGTCTTCTGAAAGAAGATGATCCCCCACTCTCAATTTTGAAGCAAAATAAGTCTAATAAGCACAGGAGGGAATGCTGATTTAGACAGAGAATAATACACTCTGAGGCCCAGAATCCTAGACTATGCCTGGTAATAGGAAGTTTGGTGAGACAAAGATAAGGATGGGAGCTGAAGAATTTGGAAGAAAGAACCAGATTATGGGGGCTGGAACAGTGGCTCAGCGTATTTGGAGCTTGCCTGGCAAGCATGAGGACACGGGTTCAAACCCCAGCACCACAAATGCAACCAAGTGTCAGAGCAATCAAAGCCATATGAAAAACTAAATAAAACTGATTCTCTCTTTCTCTCTCACTGTCCCTCTTTAAAAAAAAAAAAAAAAGGAACAAGATTACAAAAGGTACATTGAGTTCCAGTGAGGACCAGGGACTCCCTGGGAAGTATTGGAAAGGTACAAGGAAAGAGAAATAATCTGATCTGTGTTTAGAAGGAAGTATGAGGTTGGCCTAAAGGAGGCTCAAAATGGACTAAAAAGGTCAGTGAGAAGATCTCCTAAGTTGCCATGTGAATCCATGTGGAACCTCCAAGGTATCTGGGTAAGAGCTGTGGGTTTCTACCCGCTTTCCACCCCCCAGAAAGGAGGTAGAATTGGGAGATGTTGGCCTCACCACTGACAGGCTGGAGGCAGACCTCAGGGGTGAGAGGAAGAGTGAAGGCAATACTCTAGTTCTTCACACAGTGCCTGGGCAAAGGGTCAGGAGTGCAGCAGGAGGCATAGTTTAGAAAGCAGTGGAAAGAGTTGAGTTCTGGATGTGGTGCAGTGACTGTAGAATGTCCACATGACATTTACAGTGGGTCACTGAATGTACAATCTGATGCATGAAAAGAGCTGGTCAGGGTCAGGGACTCTGTGACTCCCCAAGAGTAGTGGTTGGGACCAAGGAGCAATAACTACATCTCCTCACCCCCTCATGAAATTAGTGAACGATTCTACCCAAGGCAGCAGAGGAAGTCCCATGTAGGTTTTACTGTGGGACTTTGACAGAGAATGCCTGAAGGTCATCAGATTACAGTGAATTAAAGGGCCTGAATTCCAGGTGGTAAAGCCCATTTGGGCCAATATGGACAACTTTTTCAAGGAACAAGCGCATCATTGAAACATACTCAAGACTTTGATTACTAATCCATTGGAAGGATAGCCAGGCATGGTGGCACATGCCTGTAATCCCAATAACTCAGGAGGTTGAAGAAGGAGGATTCCAAGTTCAAAGCTAGCCTCAAAAAAAAAGGCAGGAAGCAGTAGCTCAGAGGTTACAGCACTTGCCTGGCATGTGCAAGGACACAAGTTCATACCCCAGCACCACATACACAACGAAGTATCAGAGCAACAAAAGCCACATAAAAAACTAAATAAAATTGATTCTCTTTCTCTCTCACCATCCCTCTCTATTTGAAAAAGAAAGAAAGAAAGAAAAAGGGATAGAGTTGTGGCTCAGTTGTTAAGTGCCCCTGGGTTTAATTTCCAGTACAAAAAAAAAAAAAAAGGTAAAAATTTGGAGACCCACAGATTAAGGGTTCAGGTCCTACCCCTACTAGTAGGGGTTAAACCCAGGGCCTTGTGCATGCTGGCTAAACACTAAGCTACATTTTCAGCCCTTTATTTTGAGATGATCTTGCTAAGTTGCCCAGGCTGGCCTTGACTTAGAATCTTCCTGCCTTAGTCTCTCAAGTAGCTGGATTACAGGCACTACACACCATACCTAGCTAAGGGTTTAAGTTTTAATCACTGTGTCAATATAAATCAGAATGAAGTTTTATCTTTCCTCACATAATAGGGAACTATCTGGCTGAGTGGCAGCTCAGTGGTTGGAGTGCTTGCCTAGCATGTGTGAGGACCCAAGTTCGAACCCCAGAACCACATACACAACTCAGTGTTAGAGAAACAAAGGCCAGATGAAAATACATATAAAACTGATTCTTTCTATCTCAATCTCCCCCTCTCTAAAAAACAACAACGAAAAAAAATTTATCCCTCCACCACCACAAACACTTCAGGATTTCTTGGTCCCACGTGGATTCATATGGCAACTAAGGACACATGTTTAAACAAGGGCATTAAGAAAGAGGTTCCTGTTCAAAAAGGCCAAAGATTAGAACTATGGTCTTCAGAATTTTGCACTCATCTCCTCCTTCAAGAAAACAGAAGAACTCGGGGTTGGGGATTTAGCTCAGTGGCAGAGCATTTGACTAGCACGCACAAGGCCCCGAGTTTGGTCCTTAGCCCTAAAAAAAAAATAAAGAAAGAAAGAAAGAAAAGAAAACACAAGAACTCAACACAGTAAAAGTTGGAAGCTCAGGAAAAGGACTGCTCTTGGGCCAATAGTCTTGAGGCAAAAACAGAGGTTCCTGACCCCAGACTACTCAGTAAGCAATATCAACCACCATTGAAAGTAAAAACAAACTGCATGGGTGACCTAGCACAGCCAGTTAGATGTTACTTCTTTCTGAATAGAAAGCAGAACCCTAGAGAGATGTGGTGGTGCACGTCTGTAATCCCAGCAACTTGGGAGGCTGAGGCAGGAGGATCATAAGTTCAAAGCCAGCCTCAGCAATTTAGTGAGGCTTTAAGCAACTTACCAGACTTTCACTTTCTAAAAAAATTAAAG
>PVKS010012872.1:29801-52676 GCA_004027875.1 Aplodontia rufa
AAGAGAGAGGACAGTGAGAGAGAGAGAGAGAGAGAGGGAAAGACAGAGAGAATCAATTTTTATTGAGTTTTTCACATGGCTTTCATTGCTCTGACACTTAGTTGTGTACGTGGGTGCTGGGGTTTGAACCCACGTAGTTGTGCATGCCAGGGAAGCGCTGTAACCACCGAGCCACTGCTCCAGCCCCTGTCCTCTCTTTCTTAAAAAAAAAAAAAAGAAAGAAAAAGAAAAAAAAAATCCCTGGCCAGCCTCAGCAAATTAGCAAGACTCTGTCTCAAAATAAGTAAAAAGTACTGGGGATGGGTTGGGATTTAGCTCAGTGGCAGAGAGCTTGCCTAGCATGCACAAGGCCCTGAGTTCGTCCTCAGCCCTGGGAAAAAAAAAAAAAGTTCTGGGGATGAGGCTCAGTGGTAAAGTGCCCCTGGGTTCAATCTGTGGTGCCAAAAGAGAAAAAAGTCAGTTAAGTGTCCCAATAGATTCAGCAAGTGTCGCTGCTACTGGACCCCCTACATTATGCCAGGTACAGGTGCAGAGGGAAGACCATATGCGACACATGATATACCCAATGGTAGCAGGATGGGTAAAGGGAAGTCAATAGTTACCTGCGAAGAGAAGTTTTCCCAAGGAAATGAGAACTCAGGTGGACTTTAAAGTCTACGTGTATTTTTCCCAAACTAGTGGATGGAGGCAGAGTGGCAAGGTAGAGTGTTACAACAGAGAAATCTGCATATCTAAAGCATAAGAATATGGAATTACAGAGGTAACCCGAGACTACAGGCCTCCAGGACAATAAACTATGTAAAGGGACGGAAGTGCCCAAGTGTTGACTGCAGGATTAGGTCTCTACTACTAGATTACAGAGTGCCCTAAATGTCTCAAGCTAAGAAGCGTGGCTTTTATATGACAGTCACAAAGGTGCGGGTTTGGGGAAGTGAAAGACTCCATTTTTCAAGCGGGAATTGTCACTTCAGCAGCTTCAAAGAGGAGGACTGGTGCGGGAAGGGGCGGGGCGGGAGGTTGGCTTCCCCTTGCAGGGATGACAAGTTTGCTGTGCAGTCAGCCCAGTTGGACTCTGGTCTTTTTTCCAGTCAATACAACGTAGTGATTAGTTGACCCGCCGGACCCTAGCATTCAGTAGCAAAGTACGGTGTGGCTTAGGCGCCGTACACTACAAAGCAGAGAGGGCCATCAGGTTAGGTCAATCTGACCCACGCAGGACGCGAAAATGCTGAACCTCACTCAGTAAGGGCGGCTGACCCCGTCCACTAGGCCCACCAGAGACAGGCTACCCAGCACAGCAACATATTTCAATGCCAGGCCAGATTAAGACACCGGGGACCCCGCGGTGCCATTGCTCAGCCAGCTCCCCGGCCCGGTAGGCCCCAGAGCACACGGGCCGAGGAATCAGGCTGTGCAGGGACAGACCCCAGTGTGACAGAAAACAACCGCAGCTGCTGCTCGCCAGCCCCTCCCGCCCGTGGGGCCTTTGCCCTGAGCCAGGCCGCCTCACCTCGCGTGGGCGGCGGGCTCTTCGGCGTCTCGGCGGCTCCGCGGACCGTTTCCCGGCCGCCGCCGCCGCCGCCGCCGCCGCCGCCGCCATCCTCCGGCGTCTACGCGGTAGCGTCATCACACTGCGCGCCTGACGGCAAAACAAGCCCGCGCCACCTACAGGGCGGGACGGTAACTCACTCTCCGTAGTCCGCCTGCGCGGCTGACGGCGCTCGGAGCGCGGCCTCCTAGCCAATCAATGCCTTCGGGGTGGGGCCTGCCTTTCCTAAGGCGGGGAGGTGGGGGGTGTCCGTTCGTCGCTCTAAGGAGTTAGACCACTGGGCCGTACTAAGGACCTGTGTTAGAAAAAGGAGGGACTGCAGGAAGTGGGAAGAGAGTTTCAAGTGCCTGATTAGGGGAAAAAGGTCCTTTGAAGAGCGAGGCTGGGGACACTGTTTCCACGGAGATTTCTGGAACGGCCCTGGATCTCCGCAAAAGATTGACTTAAAGTTCATTAACAAATTTATTTACTTATTTCGGTACTGGGGATTGAATCCTAGGGCGTTCTACCACTGAACCCTCTTTTATTATTTATTTGGTTGGTTTTTGGTTTGTTTGCTTTTGTGGTGCTGGCACTAGAACCTAGGTGTGTGGTGGCTTGTAATCCCAGCAAGGAAGGAAGAAGGGCAGCCTGGGCAATTTAGAGAGACCCTGTCTCAAAGTTAAATAAGGTTTGGGAGCAGTGGCAAATGTATGAAATCCTAGTGACTCTGGAGGCTGAGGCAGGAAGATCCCAAATTCAGGCCAGCCTCTGTAATTTAGTTAGGCTCTGTCTCAAAATAAAAGGGGCTGGGGTTGTAGCTCAATGGTGAAGCGTCCCTGGGTTCAATCCCAGGTAACCTCCCCCCCAAAAAGAGGAAATCAAAGAGCATTGATGTTCCAGATAAACATGCATATCAACTCCACATCCCCTATGCTAACAAAAGGTGTTCCCAGGACATAGATTAACCTTCTGCTGATAAAGATGCTCGAGGGCACAGATCAAAGACCAGAACTTCCTGGAGCTCATGCCTCTTGGCATAGGGGATAAGAGGCAATGGAAAGGAGAAGGGAGAACTTTATTTTTTTGTTTTGTTTTGTTTTGTTGTTGTTGTTGCTCCACATAGTCTTACATAGAAGAAGGAACTCTTAAGAGATGATAAGAGAGAATCACACTCCTTAAGCCCTTGCTCAGAGGCCTCCTCCCACTCTGGTAAAGTCTGCTCTGCTCCCTATGTTCTGCTTTCTAATATTTTCTTAAATGAAATCTCTGCTATGCTTGCCATAGGTCCCTCGGTTTCATTCTTTGACTCCAGTGTACACCAACTCAACTTCCACCAAACCGGCATCAAACCCAGGGCTTTACCACTGAGCTACACATCCCCAACCCTTTTTATTTAATTTTGACACCGTTTCTCACTAAATTGCCCAGGTTGGGCTTAAATTTGTCATCATCCTGCCTCAGGCTCCTGAGTAACTGGGATTACAGATACACACCACCACTTCATTTTTCTTATTTATGCAATGGGGATCATAATCCCAACCTCACAGAGGGTTAAAAATAATATGGAATTCCAAAATGATACTCAAACCCCACACAACACCTCAATTTTATAGCCATTCAGCAATTAATTAATAAGTATTTATTGAGCCCTATGTACAGGTGCTGTTCTGGGCTTGGGAAGAGCAAGAGGCCCTGCAGCAAAGAGGAATGTTGCTGTAAAAGGGACTAGGTCCAGGCAACCAGCCCCTAAACTCCCAATGAGCTACTTCTCGTCTACAGAGCTACAAATGTGAAACATTATCACAGTGATGCTGTGGCTTAGGCAGCTGTGCACAGGGTCCAGTTTGCTTGGCTATGAGCCCACCTGTCTCCTCTAGCTCTGGGATAAAACACACAAAGCCTTTAAGCCCCTGGCCAGAGAGCAGATTCTTTCCACCCTCCCTTATCCACCCCCTACTGCACTCCATGGAAGAGCAGGGACTTACAGAGCAAAAAAATCAGGGGAAAAGTAGGTCACAGCAGAAAGATTGTAATCCCCCGTGGTTGACCACAGCAGCCAGGCCCCTGCTCTTGGAAGCAGGTTGCTCTGGCCACCCACCATGACTGGTTCTGGAAGACTTTGGGAGTCTGGAACACCAACCAGTATCATCCATCCCAACAGTATGCCCAAGCTGAAGGGGCTGCCCCAATATGACACATTTTCTAAGTTTAAGGTATTCTCAATCTAAACTCTTTTTTTTTTTTAGGGGCTGAGGACCGAACTCGGGGCCTTGTGCGTGCTAGGCAAGTGCTCTGCCACTGAGCTAAATCCCCAACCCCTCTAAACTCTTTTTTGAGAGAGAGAGAGAGAGAGAGAGAGAGAGAAAGAATTAACTTTGTTTTTTCATCTGGGTCTTGTTTTCTTGACAATTAGTTGTGTATGTGGTATTAGGGTTTGAACCAGGGTCCTCATACATGCCAGGCAAGTGCTGTAATCACTGAGCCAGCACTCCAGTTCTTTAGTCTAAGTTCTTGTTGATTGTAACACTTCCTATACTGGACTTAAGATATTCTTTCATTCCATACATTCCACATGCACTTCTTTATATCCAGCTTTAGGTTGGGTGCTAGAAACACAATGAAAATTCCTTGCCCTTGAGGAGTCCACAGTGGGGAATTATGGCCTGGACCTAAGACAATAATAAGCCAGTGCTATTAGTACTGAGGAAACAAACCCCGGGATCTGTTAGACCTAAAGATGGCCTTAGTTCAGATTGCAGTCAGTGTTAGGGAGGTGATACTGAACAAGAAGTAAGGATTTACTAGGAGGAAATGAAGAATAATAGATGTACAACAAAAAATAATAGATGTATAAAAACCCAGAAGAATAAGAAGATTATTTTTCCTTCTGGAATATTCTAGTGGTCAAAGGGAGCAAATCTGAGAGGGTATTCTTTTTAATTGTACTTTCTCCTTTCAGGTTATGTGAAAAGATGGGCAATGACTAGAATGACAGAAGTGGGGATAAAAATCCAGATGAATGAAGTTTGGGAGCAAAGGTAGATACAGGGCAGAGAAAGGGAGATAAAGCATCTGAGCTAGTCTCATGAATGCTTAGGAAGCATGGATGATGTAGGGTTTTTCTTTTTCTTTTTCTTTTTTTGATGTAGGGTTTCTTTGGAGACACCTGTAGCGCTAGAGCATAAGCAAGGATCTCATCAGGCCTGAGGGGTGACAACCTCTCAGCATGAACTTCACTAAACTTGACTTGCTGAACTCTTGGAACTCATGGCTCCCTCCTTCCCAGATGATTGCTTTGGATGTCTCTTGTAAAGCCTTTTCCATGCAGGACCACCTTTCCTGCACCACTTATACATCTGGCATCTATCTCCAATCACCCCCTTCAGAGTGCTATGTCTTCTCTGAAGCCTCCCCTGTCGTCAAGATCTGAGTAGGTAGACAACTCCTCTGTGCCATCCAGAGGGAGCTGTAGGAGTGGACGAAGTAGATTATATGGGGCCTTGTGCTCGGAGATAGGTAAGAACACAGATATCCATTTTTCAATTTAGGAAGTAGAGAATAAGCTGGGTATGATGGTTCATGAATATAATTCCAGCTACTTGGGAGGCTGAAGCAGGAAGACTGAAAAACTGAGGCCAGCCTCAGTAACCCCTGTCTCAAAATAAAGAACAAATTTAAAGGATGGGAATAGAGCTCAGTAGTAGAGTGCCCTGGGTTCAATCCTCAGTACAAAAAAAAAATTAGAAGCTCAGTTGTAGAGTGTTTGTTTAGCTTGTGTGAAGCCCTTGGTCCAATCCCCAGTATCACAAGAAGAAAAAAAAAAAAGAATAAGTGTAATAGAGGCTGGAGCAGTGATTCAGTGGTTATGGAGCTTGCCCAGCATGCATGAGTACACAGGTTCAAACCCCAGCACCCATGTACACAACTAAGTGTCAGAGCAACGAAGGCCATGTGAAGAAAAAAAAAACTCAATAAAAATTGATTCTCTCTCTCTCTCTCTCTCTCCCCCTGTCCTTCTCTCTTATATAAAAAAAATAAGTATAATAAAGTGAAAGGAAAGATAATGGAAGTCAGTGAGGAGGCCATAGTAGTGCCCACAGAAGTCACAGGGTAGTATCTTGAAATTGGGCTCCCTCTCTCTGAGGCCGCCTCTTGCTCCAGTTTCTGCCCATGCTGATTCTCACTCTTCCCTTCCACTAGGATGAATAGGGGCTCTGCATACATGGAATACCTCTTCTCTAAAAACAGGCTTGTAGGGGTGGAGCAGTGGCTCAGGGAGGACCCAGGTTCAAACCCAGCACCACATATACAAGTAAGTGTTGGAGCAACAAAAACTGATGAAAACTAAACAACAACAAAGTTGATAAAGCTGATTCTCTCTCACTCACTCTCCCTCTCTTAAAAAAAAAAAAAAAAGCTTGTAACCACCACACTAGAAACTCTGCAGCTTCAGATCCTATTAAGGGTTTAATGGTAGACTAGGACAGGGGCTCCTCACCTTTTGGTCCCCCTTTCCAGAGACCATGACCCCAGAGGACAGAGCCTGAGCAGTTTTGAAGCCGAAGGTAATAATTCAGCAAAGGGAGGAGGAATTGACATCTTCTGGAGCTTGGAAGCTGGAAGGAGCCTGGGGAGGAGAGTGGGCTGGCTGGTGTGAGGCCAGGTATCAAGGGTAGAACCACCTTACCCAGCCCTGGGGGACAGAATAGGAGAGGTAGACAGGGTTAAGAGTGTGGATCTGAGAACCCTAACTGCCAGAGGGCATCTGGTCCCCCACCTGAGCCAGCCCAGGAAGACAGAGGACAACAGAAAGCATTACAGCAGATCTCTGGTCTAACCCGAGCTCTTGGGACTTTGGTGTAATGGAAAGCTCTACGTAGGGAAATGAATGTTTCTAAGGAGAAAGATTGAGTCCCCTGTGGTAGCACTTGGCCAAGCCCATCCCATGCTGGAA
Organism: Aplodontia rufa; assembly: GCA_004027875.1. Lineage (NCBI taxonomy): Eukaryota > Metazoa > Chordata > Mammalia > Rodentia > Aplodontiidae > Aplodontia > Aplodontia rufa. The sequence continues at coordinate 36,287 of PVKS010012872.1, forward strand.
ATCAATTTCTGGTGCCCCCTTGCCCCAACCAAGCAAACCACAGCTGGGAGAAAAAAAAAAAAGAAGCTTAGTGCAAATATAAATACCTTTAATGAAGGTGTGCGCTCTGCAGAGCTGGGACAGCTAACCCTCTCAGAGGTGGAGGTGTGGGCGTTGCTACTTGACCTGACTGGCTAGGCCAGAGGCCCCAGGAGGTAGGCAAGCACCAGAACAGCAGCCAGCAGCAGGGGCGCAAGGGCCCTGGCAGGTGCAGCTGCTATCGCCCTGAGTGTTTCTTGGTTGGTCTCTGAGCCTGCACCACGATCCTGGACCCGAACTGGGGCATCACACAGCGTATGCAAGTTATCTGGATGTGGGGCCCTGCGAGCTTCTTGCTGCAGAGACTCCCACACGGCAGCCGCCTCCTCTGGGCAGCCTGACAGGACCCGAGAGGCACAGGCATGGAATTCATTCCAGGATCTGTTAAAGAAATGAGTTTGAGGGATTAGGATGGGGTAAGGTTATAAAATGGCAAGGAAGGTGGTCCACCTCAAGGGTGACATGGATTGGGCTATGCCTCCCACCTGCCCGCTGCCTCCCACCTGCTGGTACCTGCAGACAATCTCCAGGTCGCCTCCGTGGCCCATGCCGTCCCCCAAGCGGATGAGACACTCAGCAAAGCCCTGGTACATGGTGTCACAGCGGTTTGGGTTTGGGGCCTCTGTGGCTGCTGCTAGGTTGGGTAAAAGGACTGGGGGTGGGGGTAAAGAATGGTTGATATGTTGAGCCTGGCTGTCTCCCAGTCCCCAGGGGCTTGTTTACCTTGGAAGTGCTCTGGGGACATGACTCAGCGCAAAAAGGGTACCCCAGGGAACTGTGGGGTATGTCTATGGATCACCTGCTTTGACTGCCTTCAAGGCAGGACCTAGATTAGGATACTGGCAAGGGGAGAGGGTTGCATGTTCCAGGAGTAGGTTCCTCCAGAGCTTCTCTAGGTCTGATGAGGATGGTCTGAACCAGAGTCAGGGCAGAGTCCCCGTGGGTGGGGACACAGGCAGTTGGGACAGTCTCTGCATCCTCCATGAGCTTTGCATGGCCCTCCCACCTCTTCCCCTAAGATAAGTATTTCTGTCGAGACTGGGCAGGATAGTCAAGGGTGGGAGATCCAGGCCAGACCCTTAGAGAACCTCCAGATTCCCAAGACTCATCTAGGAATCCTGCCAGAGGACTTAACAGGAGAGGGGATTCAGAATTTCATGACCCTTTTCCCGGAGCTTTCCATGATGAAACCACTGTGATACTTTACTGGAGCCCTCACAAGTCCTCTCCACCCTGGCACCTGGCACCAGAAAAGCAGCACCCTTGGCTCACATATGCACCCTATACCCAGCCAGGTGGGAGGGTTTGTGGCCTGATCTGGGTCCAGGACTCTCGCACTCACCAAGTGGCAGCAACAGCAACAGCTTCAGGGCACGGGGAAGCCGCAGGTAGCAGCAACGGTGGCAGCAGCAACGCATGGTCCCTGGCTGAGAGCCTAGGTGCGGGAGCTAGCAGCTTGGATAGCAGCCGGTCAGCCCAGCCCCCGGAGGGAGGGACCATGATTGGACGGCAGCTGGAGATGGGTGGGGCCCAAAGCTAGCTGGTGGCTCCGCCCCCAGTGCCCTAATAGGAGGAGGAGGCGCCCCAGAGAGCAGAAACGCCCTGAGAGGCACAGGTTGGTACTGAGCTGGTCTTAGAACCCTGACCCAGAGTTGAATGGGAGATCTGAGAAGGCAGTGGAGCTGATGAGAGTGGGTATCCAGGATCCTAGGGTGGGCTGACTTAAATCTCCCCAGAGGGAGAAGAAAGGGCAGTCATCAGTCATACACCAAACACACACCAAAACCACACATGGACTGTTTTATTCCAAAAGCATTTAATTGAATTTCTCAATGTTTTTCAAAAACAAAAAGATCCAAATCAGAGGTAAAAAGGAACATGGAAAATTCAACTCAACTGGTGTCACGATCTCGGGGGTCATGCTCCAGGAATGGCAGAACCCAAGAAGGCACAATACCTGCCCTGGGCCCAGCCTAACTCTGCTGATTACCACAATGTGTAGACCACGACCAGTATGCCCTGCACCCCAATACCCAAATACCAGAGGTGGAGGCCTGAGCAAGTAAATGGCAGATGTGACCCCAACTTTGGCCTAAACCTGTCTGCTGGCCTTCAGTGCCACCCCACTCTTGTACAAGGCTGGCTTAGCTGCTAAGGAAGGCTTGGGGTAACAAGGCCATGCAGCATTAGGCTGAGACGACGGGCTGCTTTGCTGAGTGAGTTGTGTGGCTCAGCCTGCAGGAACTGGAAAAGCTTCTGGCGCACCTGGGCCATGACGGAACCCATGTGGTCTCGAGTGATGGGGTCACTGTGGTCCAGGTGCATCACAGCCTCTTCCAGGTAGCTGAGGGTGCGGGAGGAGAAAGCATAGGCTACAGGTGGGCACCAGTAGACAGGAGTGCCCCCTAGTGGCACTGAAGCCCAGAGGGATGGGTAACTGGAAATCTTTAAGCTTATTTTTTTTTTTTGGTACCAGTGATTGACCAGTGATGTGGCTTAACCAACTAAGCCACATCCCCAGCCCTTTTTATTTTTTATTTTGAGACAGGTTCTTGCTAAGTTGCTTAGGACCTCACTAAATTGCTGAGGTTAGCCTTGAACTTGCAATCCTCCTGCCTCAGCCTTGAGATTTGCAGGGATTGTAGGTGTGCACCACTATGCCCAGTGTCTTTAAGTCATAAGATGGATGAGGATGAAAGAGATGGGTGAAGAAAATTAGGAAAGGGAACCAAGTAGGAATAGGTGTTTTTGTTTCCTGCCCCTATCCCACCTCCCAGCTTATCTTACTGCCCCTACTCACCTGAGCTTGAGGTCGGTTCTAGTACCAAGGTCAGATGCCAGCTGCTGGATGAGGGAAAGGAGCACAGGCTGGGAGAGCGGGCAGGGTGGCTGCCCAAAAACCTGGGCTGGATCCACCGTTTCACATACATACAGCACCAGGTTCAGGTCAGCAGCTGTCAGCGCCTGGGGGCAGAAGAGAGCAGCAGCATTTCTAGCTAGTAACATAAATGCCTGCTTGTCTGTGGTGTGTGGCCTTGGGTGGGGGGGACCACAGAGTCAGGTGCTAAGGGCTCCTGAGGAGGCTGCTCAGGGACCCAGAGAAAGATCAGAAAAAGTTCCTGAGAAGGGTGATCATAGAGGCAAGGTGAGCTGAAATAGGAATAAAGAGTCCAGGACAAAGAAGTGACACAGGCAATGGCCTAGAGACCAAAAAGAACCAAGAATAAGAACAGTCTTGTCAGATAGTCCAGAGCTTGGTAGAGGAAGTGGAATGTGTTATGTGTAGGTCTTGTCACGAGACAACTGACCCTTACTAGGGCCTAATGCTGTCGTACCTGCTGGAAGGCTTGATTGAGGTGGCCCTGTTGCAGCAGCTGCAAGATATGGGCTTGCTGGGCCTGGCAGTCAAGGTGGGCAGAGGGGACAGGTGTGCCAGCAGCTGAGCGCATGGCCTGCATGATACTGGAGGTGACAGCCGCCTGCTGTTCTTTGAGTGCCACACTCACCTCACCCTTAACAATGCGCTGTACTTGTGCTAAAATTGACTCCTGCAGGCTGCAAATGGAAGGGAGACAGAGGTGGACAAGAAGCCAAGTCTGGCCCTTCCCAAACCCACCACTTTGCCCAGAGCCCTGCCTACACACCTGCCCACAGCCACGTGCAGCTGGTGCTGTACCTCAGCCCGAACACTACTAGATACAGTAGCTGCCATTTGCTCAGTGGCACTCTGCAGTGTGCTAACCAGACCCCGAAGCTGGGCTAGCACAGGCTCTCTGGCCTCCTGTTCCCGTGCCTTGCGGCTCTTCATGTGGCTCTCTAGCTGCTGCAAGTCTGAAAGGTGACCATGGGGACCGTAAGAGGGATGGCAAGAGAGAATAGGACAGTCCCTCCTACCTTAGGTCATATGGCCCTACTCACATTCCTGTGTGCCCAGCCGGAAGCTATCATTGATCTGCTGGAACATGGCCTGACAGCTCTTCTCGAAGGCAGGCAGTACCACACTTTGGAAGGCTTCACGGTAGGCAGCCTGCATTGGCCCCTGTAATGTGTCTGCAGCTGCTCGTGCAATCGCATCTGTCAAATTCTGATGTGGAGGGAGAGGCCAAATTCAAAGCCTGAGCGTAACCTGGCCTGAACTAGCCACCACCCCCATCCTGGGCCCTATAGTACTTTGGACTTGAGTAGCTTGGAGATGTTCTCTTTCATGCTGCCCTCCACAGCTGTGAGCTTGGTAGCCACTGAATTGCTCAGTTGGCCTGCCACAGGCTCCAGACTCCTGGAGACACCTGGGGCAGGGAAAAAGAGGACGATGGAATCAGGAAATGAAGTTTGACAGGTTCCCCTATTGCCACCTGGCCCACCCAAAACAAGTCTCCAAGCAAAACTTACATGGAGGAACCGTTTTTTTAATCTCATCTCGTATGCTTCGCTCCAGCCGCCCAGCCACAGCAGAAGATAGTGCCTGAGACAGCTGTTGTGTCAGTTGCTCCTGCAGCTGCCCACCCCGCTGCTGCCCCTCAGCCAGTGCCCTCTCTAGCCGCCGTTCTGTATTGTAGCTAAGGAACAATCCTGGAGCATATACCTTCCCAGGCTAAGAATGATCTCCCTCCTCCATACCATTCTGTTCCACCATCCTCAAGGATACGTTCCTGCTCATGTCGGGTCTCAAGGGCACGTTCTACATGGCCTGTGACAGTATTCTGCAGGCCTTCGAGTTGGGCACACAGACGCTGCAGCAGCTCTTCTTGGCTGTGCCGCAGCTCTGCCAGCTCTCTCTGCTGTTGCCAAATTAGTGCTGGCCAATCCTCAGGAGGCTCTGCCACCTGTCAGTACCACTGAGAGTCACATAATGCCTGCCCCACCTACCCCACCCACCAGACCAGGGAAATGGCCCAGCACCCCTCCTACCCTCAGAGGGTGGGGTCCAAAAGGTAGAAAGATGCTCCTTCACTTACTTGGTGCTCTGTGAGCCGGGATCCCATGACTGAATCCCTGCCATAGGCAAGAAGCACCTCAGGCCACATCAGGCAGCCTGGAAACCACCCCTCTCCCTGGTCCCAGGACCTCTCCTTACCCATCATCTTTCTTGCTTTTTCTCTTGAGCTTGGGTGAGGTCCGAGGGGATCCTTTGGTCTTCCAGTCCTTGGCAGGCAGCCGGGGAGTGGGAATTTTGGTGCCAAAACCTCCTGAGGCAGAGGCAAGACTGGCCACCTCATCATCATGGTCACTATGGAAGGGGGCGGGTAAGCACCTGCCCATGTGCTGGTTCTTCTTTGTTGGGAGAATGGGATAGGGTGATACCCACCTTTGTTCAGCACTGGTGTCCTGGCTATCATGCTGCTGCAGCAGGTGATAAGGTGGACGGTGGAAGGCCAGGCTTTTGTGCTTTTCCTGGAGGCCATTCCTGGGGCTAAAGAAACAGATGGACTCGGCAGTAGATGATCCTACCTGAGGCCCCTCCCACCAACGCACTTTCCCTCTTCTAAGCTCCTCACCTCTCTGCCAGGGTACTACAGGTCTCACGTGTAATGTCAGGTGCCGTAGGCCAGACCTGACTGTCAGGGATAACAGCCTCCTGGGTCAAGGCTGCCTCCAGGAGGGAGGGGGTACTATGCCGATCCCCATCCCCAGGCCCTCCATCCAGGCCAAGTGGGGGACCAAGCTCAGGTCCTGGCCGTGGCCGTGGGGACAGTAGGTGTAGTGCTGAGGCAGCTGAGGCCATACTGTCTGGCTCAAGGCCCTCAGGAGCAGAGGAGCCAAAGCCACGGGACAGGGCCTCAGATGCAATCTCAGGGATGTCCTGGGACAGGGCGGTGGAAGCTGAGGAGATAACATCAGGGGAGCGGGTGCGACTGGGGGAGGCCTGGGGTAGCCCCACGGGCTCCGCTTCCTGCAGCTCCAGGGACAGTGCAGAGGCAGCAGTAGATACCTGAGGTAAGCCAAAGATGTGGGTTTAAATAATAGGAGATAGGGAAGCACAGAGAGGAAGCACTGGTATCAGTAGTGATGAGAGACAAGACAGCAAGGAAGGGAGATACAGGTCAAAAACAGGGCCATAGGAAAGGAAGTGGGAATGGAAAGGCTGAGAAGATGCCCTCCAGGGAACACTGAAGGCTGACATGATCTCTGAGGGAACATGGAGAGAAGAGGGGTGGGCAAAGAGTGCCAACCTTCTCTGCAGACAACCAGCTACCCAGCACTACACAGACACACACACTACCAGCTACCCAGCATTACATACACATACACACACCCCCTACCAGCTACTCAGCATTACATACACACACACACACCCCCACCCACACCCTACCTGCCTGGGCCAGCTACCCAGCATTAAACACACACACACACACACACACACACACACACACACCCTACCTGCCCTTTGGGAGTCAATTTATCTCACACTCACACACACACACACACACACACACACACACACACACACCCTACCTGCCTGGGCCAGCAACCCAGCATTAAACACACACACACACACACCCTACCTGCCCTTTGGGAGTCAATTTATCAGCTGGGCCTGGGAGCAGGCTGGGCAGGAGGCTGCGTGGGCTTGCCTGCAGACTGCTGCTGTTGCTCATTGTCAGACCGCCATCCAGCTGCAGTTTGGGGCTCAAGGTCAACTCTTCAGGTGGCCTGATGGTGGGAAGACTGAAGCATCAGCAACCAGAGGTTGGCAACACCTGGCACTAGTCCCTGCCATCCCCCAACTCTGACCTTTACCTCACCTGGGCAAGGAGGGATCCACAGCTGAGGTACTGCTCACAGCAGACACAGCTGTAAGAGAGCTGCTGCTGCTACTGCTGCTGCTGCTGCTGCTGCTGCTGCTGCTACTACTACTACTGCTAGGGGATGCAGTGATCTGGAAAGACGTAGAGAGTAAGCACTGTGGCCCACGTGGAGCATTAACCATATCCTCCTACCCAGGGAGCTACCTGCTGCAGGGAGGCAGTGGGTGTCATGAAGGCGTCAGGTGTCATCAACTTGGGCTTGGTCTCACTGCTCAGGGTGAGGAAGTCAGAGGGTGCAGGCAGCTCCACAATGCGCCGGAGGTCAGGCTGAGAGCCATGAGAAGCTGATGCCAGGCCCTCAGAGCCCAGTTCAGGCCGAGACTCTCCAAAGGCTGTGGGGAAAGCTGCCACTTGAGTCAGATCTCAGACCCTGGTCAGTCCAACTTGTTTCCCTCTCACCTCTTACTCACCAAAATCCTCATGGGCAGTGTGGGTTGGAAGTGGTGCCACCACATCAGGGTTCAGCTGTGGCTGGAAACGGATCTGTACATCTTGCAGAGCCCTGCAAGAAAAGAAGGTGGGAGAACAGAGTGCTCAAAGCGGCCAAGGTCAGCAGAGTGGGGAAAGAGATGTAGGTAGGGCCCAGATGGGCCTTACTGACACACTCACTTAGTATGCACACAAAAGAGCTTGATGAGTACGCCAGCTGAAGACTCCATGGTACCTGCTCCATGGGAACCCTCTGAAAGGACAGTGTGGATAATTATGCTACTAGCCAGCTCTGTGTCTCAGCACCACCCCACATATCAACAAACAAGCCTGACCCTGAAGCAGCTCACCAGCCCCTAGACTGTCATTTTCCTCCTCAGCAGGCAGCACCTCAGTGTGCCGCAGCCGGCAGCGACTCACAACCTGGATGCCAAAGCTCAGGACAGGGTGGGTGAGCAGGAACTCCGAAATGGAGCTGAAGCAGGCACGGCCCTCCTCCTGGTTCTGCAGCAGCTCCATCACGTAGAGAACCTACATGGGTGCCACATTCCTAACTGAGCTCAGAGGCTATGAGGGCTACAGATATGTCACAGCCCTGCCCTCCCCAATGACACCAGCTTTGCCCAGCGTACCCCCATGATAGCCTACCTTTCGTTGCACATCACTGAGAATCAGGTATTCTGCTGAAAGGTCCAAGCAAACCTTGAGACTGGGGGGCACACTGACTGAGCTGAAGATATCCGGGGAGAAGCTAGGAAGGCAAGAAGCAAGCTAGCTAAGACTGAGAATTCACAGAAGCCACACCCTCACTGTGCCATCTCCAAGAACTCCCCCAAGCCCTGCTTACCGAACAGTCTGTAGACAGGTCCAGGACACTGTGCACCACATCTTCAGCTCCCGATTCTGGTCAGCACCAGTAATGAGGAACCTCCAGAAAGGGACTCTACAAACCAACAAGGCTCTAAGTGGTTGGCTGGGCCTCCAGCTCAGAGTCCATGGTCCAGCCACCACCTGCTTACATCCCACTCACTCACTCAGGGTCCTGTTTCTTATGGTTGTCACAGAACAGGAGGCAGGAGAGGGGACGCCCATCGTGAGGCTTCCACTCATGCAGACACCTGCAAGAGGCAGATGAGGGGCGTGAGTGAGTGAGCTAGTCCAGCTCCTGGAGGGAAGTGGGGGTCCTGATCCCTCAGGCTTTGCCTTACCGTGGCTCATCCTGCCCCTCAATGTAGATCTGCCAGAACTTGACATAGCCATCATGACTTGCAGTAGCTAGGACAGTCCCATCAGGAGAGAGGGCTCCTTCACTTAGACACTGGAAGAAGCCAAAGGGCTTTTGCTATCTGACCAAGGAAACGAGACCCTCCCAAATGAAGATGATAGTAAGCTTGGCTGACCCTCAGTGGACTCGCATATTTAAGTGACGGACTGAATAAATGGGGACTACAGAGAAGACCAAATCTGCAGGGTACAACTGTTTTAAGAGTGAGCTCCACCGGTGAGGGCCACTTTGCTCAGGGTACCCACAGGCACAGTGCTGGTGAAGCTACCTGGGTAGAGTGAATATCAGAAACAGATGAGGAGACTATGAAAGGGAGGGGGCACAGGGGAGCAGTCAGTTGTAGGCCTACCGTGCTGTGGCCTTTTACCACAATGAATCCTTGCTTGATCTGGCTGACATCCACAGGCCAGGTGCTGTGACTGGAGCGGAGCATATCCAGGTCCCACACCTCAGCCTGGAAACACATGGAGGTGAGTGTTCAATCCATGCATACAATATGGCTGCTTTCACCTCCTCCACCATGCCCAGCCCCCTCACCCGGTCTTCATGCAGCAGGGCCACAGTTGGGCTACTCTCCTCGCAGCAGTCCTCACTTTCCTCAGGAATAAAGGGGCACCAGATGATCCTTCGGAAGTGGTTCAGTGGCGTGCCGTCTGGCTGCCGGATATGAACCAAGATCTCTTCCCTAAGCAGGGTGTTAAGGACTAGACATATGGATGATTAGGTGTGTCTAGCAGCCCCAGCTCTGCCCACCCTTCTTTAGTCTCCATGCCTGGGAATGGATACTGAATTTTGGCGTTAACCAGAGCCAAGCGCCACACGAACAGGTTCCCTGCCTCATCCAGGCAGGCCAGCTGTGGAGAGTTGAGGTGTGCAAAGGCCAGATCAGCCACACTGCCTGTGAAGCCCTTGAGTAGAGTCCGCTCTGAAGTGCTGACACTGATCACTCGCACCATTGCTGAGCCATTGTTAGCAGCTGGAAACAAGAGAGCAAGGGGTCATGAACAAGCACCCAGGCCTAGGCAACAGTACAGATGTCCTGCCATTGCCTGCCTCACTGCTACCACCAATAGTCTCAAGATTGGTTTTCCTGCCCAGTTCCACCAGCCCTGGGAGAGGTTACCCATTGTATCCTTAATGTTTGAATGGACTGAGTGGTACAAAATTGAATCTGAATCTTTGGAGTTTCCAGCAGAATACTTCCTCTACCCTACTGCCCCTACTCACCCCGAATAGCATAGGCCAAGAAAGAGTTGGACACAGCAATCAGGTTGCCATAGTAGTACTTCTGTTCCCAGTCATACTTGGCGACAGGCTGGATTTTCACCTGAGAACCCAGAGTGAGGAAAGTCAAAGAAGCTGGGGGTTGAAGTAGCTCAGAGCCTCAGTAATCCCAACATCTCTGGGAACAGAGAGGACACAGGTAAAAGCCCAGTCACTGATGGAAATCTCTTGGGCCAAGTTCCCGCTCAGTCTTGGCAGCAAAGCCTGGCTCCCTAAAACAGAGGCGTGCTCCACAGCTGGCCTACCCGTCATGAGGGAGAAGGAGGAGGGGCTGGGTGTGTCTCCATACACTATACATGCCACAGAATCCTAGTACCAACCTTGTTGCTCCCCCGTGCCTTGCTTGAAATACTGGAGTCACTGCTGGCCACAATTTCCACTTCCTTGGCCAAAATTCCGATGCAGGTGGAGCTGTCATCTCCAGAAAGGCAGCTGCAGAAAGGGGTGCACAAATTTTGTCCCTTTTTCACCCAGAAGAACAATGGCAGGGTTAGGAGTATCTGGCATACCTTAATGGCAGCATTAGGAGGACAGTAAACAGACACCTGGTAAAGATTTCTAGTCCCAGATGATCTGCTCTGTCTGGTCCACTGTTCCCAGACCTACAGCTTCCCTTGCTCACCTCCCTCCTTGGGAATATGCCTACTTCCAGTCTATACCAGGCACCCAGATCAAGTCCTTAGCCTGTGTCCTCACCTCTCAATCTAAAAGATGAGAGCTCAATGTGTTGCTCTGCTCCAGGCCATCCAGAGCAAGAGCAGCAGAGGCTATTGGCCCCTCTTCTCCTCCATATCTCACGACATCAGGAAGCAAATGATCCCCAAATATCATCACCACCATTGTCATCACCCAGCTACTCACATGACCTGTTTCTCCTGCAGGTTAATGGGAGGCATGATCCGCAGACCAGGCTTGCTTGTTGAGGTACCATCACCTGAGCATAGGGGGTCTGGTACCAGGAGCCCATTGAGGTCCCCATTGTAGGCACTGGATGGCCGCTGGCTGTCTGCACTAGGGCCTGAGGACAGAGAGCCACTCTGACAAGGTTGTTATACCTGCCTGATCACCTCCCTTACTACAGAACTTCCTTCCAGACCATGAGGTGCTCTAGGAATGCTCAACTGAACATAGCATGTTTATGGGGAGGAGGGCCCTTCATTTCTCTCTCAGTAAGTGCTTATATATTCGAGGACCAAGGAGTATGAGGATCTTCTACTTGGAGAAGGGATACATGCCCTCAAAGATGCTCTGATGGGGCTGAGGGTATACCTCAGTGGTATAGTGCCTGCCTAGCATGTGTGAGGCCCAACAACACACACACACACACACACACACACACACACTATGAGGTCAAGTAATGCTCAGGTCTGGGTCAGCAAAGAGGAACAATGTACTTGAGGGAGGGCATGGGAAAGGTCAGAAAAGCCTTCAAAGAGAAAGTACTAGGGCTAGAGCAGAGGGCTGGCAGTTGCAGTGCTTGCCTGGCATGCACAAGGACACAGGATTGAACCCCAGCGCCATGTACACAAGGAGGGGTTGGAATAAGGAAGGCCACATGAAAAATTAAATAAAATTGATTCTCTCACTGCCCCTCTCTCTTTAAAAAATAGTAAGAGAGAGAGAGAAAGAGAGAGAGAGAGAGAGAGAGAGAGAGAAAGTACCATCATAGCCATTACAGTCACAACAAAATAAAAAGGGAAGAATGGAGGGAAACCGACACTTCGGAGGCCTCAGGTATGATACTGAAGTGTCTAGACTCTTCCTGTGGGTAATGAGAACCACAAGAGTTTCTTCTCTTTTTTTGAGGTGCTGGGAATAGAACCCAGGGCCCTGCCTCACACATGCTAGGCAAGTACTCTACTACTAACCTATAATCCCAGACCCACAAAAGTGTTTTAAAGGGGAAGGTGACATGGTCAGCTTTGGGCAGTGGGTTGGTTGCTCTAAGGCAGCATACAAACTAATTAAAAATCTAGGTGACAGATCCCAGGGTCTACATCAAGGCTGTGGCAAGGTCTGGAAAGAAGTGCTCCTAGGGCATGAAAAGGCACATATAACTATGGGAGTAAGAAAGCAAGGGGTCTGTCCCACACAGAAAAGCCTAAGAAAAAGCCATCTTGAGCAGGTAAGCTCAGGAGAAATGGACATTAAGGTGCTGGACAAAAAGGAGAGAAACCATGAGGTGGAGTGTGGAGTCAGGAAAGACAGCATTTCAGCTGTTTGCACTGGCTGGGTTTCAAACACTCTCGTTGGCTCATACACCACTGCCAAAACTTCCAGGTAGCAAAGAGACTAGAGCTTCAGGAACATAGCAAGTTTCCAGTTACAAAACAGTATGAGGGGGCTGGAGTGGTGGCTCAGTGGTTATAGTGCTTGCCTGGCATGAGTGAGGACATGGGTTCGAACCCCAGCATCACGTACACAATAAAGTATCAGAGCAAAGAAAGCCACACAAAAAACTAAATAAAAATTGATTCTTTCTCACTGTCCCTCCCTCTTAAAAAATATAAAATAAAATAAATAAATAAAAAGCAAACAGTATGAGAAGGAGCTCAGGGGTACAGCATTTGCCTGGCATGCATGAGGACCTAGGTTCAAAGCCTAGCACCATACAACTAAGTGTTCAAAAAACAGACAAACAAACAAACGAAAAAATATGAGAAAAATAAATAAAATTGATTCTCTCTTTCACACACACACTCTCTTTCTTAAAAAAAAAAGTATATTAAGTATGACAGTTCTTCATGGGGGAGGTAATAAGCAAGAGCTACTTGGAAAATGAAAATCAAGTGCCAAGAGCCAGGGATGATGTCTCATGCCTCTAATCCCAGTAGCGCAGGAGGTTGAGGCAGGAGGATCACAAGACCAAAACCTCAGTAACTTAGTGATACCCTGTCTCAAAATAAAAAATAAAAAATGCGGGGGGGCGGGGAGCCCTAGTTTCAATCCTCAAATCCGCAGTTAAAAAAAAAGAAAGAAAGAAAATCAAGTGCCAATCAATAAACAATGGAGTTAAGTATGGGGAAGGCTTCTAGGTCATTTCACTAGGTTCAGAGCCACCTTAGCTGTTCAGAAAAAAGGGGACCACTCTCCCTTCCAGCCTACCATAAAGATGAACAATCAGCAGACCCAGACTGTACATGATTGGTCATGCCAAGCTCTATCAAATCTCTCTCTCAAGTGTGGTCTGCACAGCAGATGATGGGTATTTGAGGCCCAAGGCACACTCACAAGGAAAGGGAACAGTCCAGGTGTGGGTCAAAGGACCCAGTGGTCTCAGACAACAAATGGACTTTCCCAGAGTATAAATTAGCTAAACCCACCTGGAATAAGCACCAGTGCCTGCTTCCAGAAGCACCCTGACTGGGCCTCCAAGCAGGTGTAAGAACAAGGTCTGAGGAAACATCACTTTTCACCTGTGGCCTCTGCACACCCATACCACTACCTCCAGCCAGTCCTTTCACCACGACAACTTTTCACAGATCTCTAAATCTGTCAGGAAACTCTAGTGCCTTCACATGTACTATTTTCTCTTTGTAATATGTAGCTTCTAAAAATGTGCTTTGGGTGCCTTTCCTGACACCCAAGCTCCTGTCCCTATTTTGAGACCTAGCCTAAACAGTCCTCTCTCAGACCTGGCTTCTGCATCTTCAGCTCCATTTCCCCTCCACCCTATTCCCATCACAGTACCAAAACAACCCTTTTACAATGACAACATTTTAATACAGTCCTGTTAGCTCTGTGTGTTCTGGGGGTTCTTGGCAAGCAAGAGAGCTTCAGAAGTATTGTCAGTAAAATGTGAATAAATGGAAACAAGTTAGGCTTGCAGATGCCTGAAACCTAATCCAATCAGGGCTGTGCAGTATGTGATTAGCCTTCATCACAGAAAGAACACGGAATTGGGGCTGGCCACCTTCCTCCAGAAAATTCAGAGGAACGGCAGGCCTGGAGTCTGCATTCCAGAGGGAAGAGCAAGGTACAGTGAGAGACCAGTGGTTCTGCACATCGCCTAACTGCAGGCCCAGAACTCGGTAAAAAGATCCCGCATCAGGCCTCTGAACCATGGCGAAAGGCTAGGGGCGCTGGGTCAGTCCCAAGAACGCCAGTCTTTGTGGCCAGGAAACCAAAGGGGCCTCTCAAGTTCAATGAAGGGACCTCACCTTCAGCAGAGACGCTAAAGGATGAGACGGAATAATCTGGCGCCAGGATGGGAAGGTGGTCACACCCAGGGGTCTGCGCCATCTGCGGGATAAGCTCAGGGATTCTCATTCCCGACCTGGTCCGCACTCACCAGCCGGGAGGATCCAGAGCCCATCTTCAGGGGACTCCGGGCTCTGGGGGCGGTTCAGACCCAAGCCGCCTACTTGCCTGCTTGCGGAGGGCCCACCCGCGCTATCCCCGCTCACCCCCCGCGGGCCGGTCCAGCTTGAGGATGTCCCGCAGGTGCTGCGTGGCGTCCTCAATGTCGATGCTCGCGCAGGAGGCCATGGGCCCTGCCGCGGGCGCTCCGCCCAGACGGCGTTCGTTCCGCTGCCGCCGCGCACCGCCCAGCCTCGCCGAGCCCCAGTGGGGCAGACAACTGGGTGCCGGTAACTACGCTCGGTCCACCCGCGGCTCCTAAACCGCCGCCCGTGCAGCGTCCAGAGCCCCGCCAACCCCACCAACCGCCTCCACTTCCGGCCCCCAAGAGCCTTCGCTCCCGGAACCTGAGAGGGCTGCAGAAGAAAGGTTCCGGGCTAGGGGCGAACGCCTCGCCTCTGCAGGGGCTGATCGCGGTTCGTAGCCTCCACCCACTGCGAGTGAGATCCGAGTGCTGTTAGACCAGGAGAGCAAAAGTCCGCGTACGCTACTGTTCTGGCCCTGCTCATCCCAGGAGACCCCACCTAGTCTGTCTGCTCGATGATAAACTCTAGATGGATATAAAATCAGATTAATTCAGCCGCCCAGGATGTAGCTCCTCAGTCCCCCAGGACAAATTGAATTGAAAGAAGCCTGTGCTCCTTTTTAAATGCCTTGGAGTAACTCAAGGCCTGAGGGGAACCGCGGGGTGGTAAATCCCAGGAATTGCAAAGGCAGGGGAGATATTCCTACCATCAAAATCAGTCATTCTTCCTCCTGTTCCCCAGCATCCCTTGTCCCACCGGGCATCCTCAGGTTAGGAAGAAAGAAACCATAGTTTACAAACACCTTTTTTATTGCAGACATTTCAGGCACAGGTACACGGAAGAAGCTGTATTGCAGATTTTATACAGGGTGGTTTAAGAGGCAGCAGACATCTACCTCTCCCCCACCTCACCTTCCCCAAATACACAGCAGCTTGAGGCCAGTCCTACTGAAATCAGAATATAATGGCCTCCCAAACAGCACATTCAGCTGTGCCCTGTGTAGCCAGGATACCTGAGGGGGTCTGCTGATATCCTTGCCCTTCCTCCATAGTCGGGGAGAGGGGAAAGGTATGCCTTTACAGGTGGCCTGAGCTGGGATGTCCTTAGCAATTCTAAGAACTATGATGGCATTAATCCAAATTCTGGGTTTGGTTCTCATCTGCAGTTACTCTCTGCTACTAAGTTTATACCATCAGTCTCAGGACTGAGGGGCTAGATTTGTACTAGGCAAGGCATCTGTCCCCAAAACTGAGGGGCACAAACTGCCCTAATAGTTAACTTCCTAGGATTTAAAGACTGTGGAGTGTGAGTATGGTGAAGAGGGGAATAGGAGGTGGCCTAGAAATGCTTTGGAGAGATCTGAAAACTGATAGCATAAATCCCTCATGCTCATACTAACTTTTTCCATTGCTCAAAATCTGTACTCCAACCCAAAAGGGACTAGCGGTGTGGGCAATAATATCCCAAGCAGACAGTACAGATGTGGAATGCCCTTGCCTTGGCTTGGGGGATTTGGGGCGCCCTGGATGTGATCCCGATCCTTCTGGTGACAAAAAAGGCTGCTCTGTCATTTTTGTTGAAATTTCAGCCTAGAGGGCTAGAACCTGATGGGCTATGTCTGCAAAGGCCTTTCCAGCTGTGGCAGGATTCAGGGTCCTCTCCTGCTACTAGTCCTGAACCTACGCAGGATAGAGGTCATAGGAAGTTTTAGAACTGACTGCACAGGCTTCAGTGCAAGAAAAGCTTTAGGCCAAACCCAAACTCTCCCTGTCTGCTTTCCCAAGACCAGCTAGGCTATAGAGAACTCTGGCCCACAGGGCTTGAGAGAAGCTAGCTAGGCACATGCTTCCACCTGCTTTCTCCTTGCAGCAGGTATTACTGAGTTAGGGCAGAGGTGGGAGAGTGAGACATGAAAGACAATGGAGCAGGGTAGTTATTGGTGCCCAGTCAACTATTAGACTAATTAAAACAATTTAAACTGTTAAGAAAATTTTCGTGGTTTTATTGTATCATGAGGCATTGAAACATCTGAACAAATCAATATCTGGGCGGTGAGGCAGCTGCTTTCTCCTTCACTTCTTTGGGTTACTAGAGCAACTTGTCAGTAGATTAAAAAAAAAAAA
>PVKS010012873.1:0-52480 GCA_004027875.1 Aplodontia rufa
GGGGAGGGACAAGGGTGGGTAATCTGGGGGCTCTAGGGGGTAAATCTTTTTTTCAGAATATAAATATATTGTTTTGTTGGAAGCATATTTGATTGTTCATCAAATAAATTTCTTAAAAAGAAAAAAGAAAGATCGCAGAGCAGACTTCCCTCAGGTGGGGAAGGGAGCCAAGAGCTCGTGGAGGGTCCCGTTTGCCCTTCTGATGGCATGTTCTCCCTTCAGTTGGTTCTGTCTCCCATACCTAGGACCAGGGTGTGTCCAGTCCTTGGTTTGCGCCTCAGGCATCAATAGAGAGAATATAGCACCTTCCTTAGCAGAAGGAAATGTCTGCATCTGGGCCCACCTTGCCTGACCCTCTTTACTAGCATTGCGGATGTCAAATAAAAGAAAAAGAACGGGTTTTGCCTTGATTGACTCGAACATTCTAACTACTCTGAATGCCTAACTTTTTCCTCTTCCACCACCACAGTTCAGAAACTCCGTATCTTTTGTTTACATCTCATTCCTACTGGCCAAAAGAGTACCACGCAGAGATGTCATTGAGTAAATCTTTGTTGAATGAATGTCAAAGACCTTGTCTAACTTAATGTGACCACTGAACAAACAACTTGTTTTTTTTCCACCTGGTGTTCTCTCCACCTTCCTCTTTCCATATGTAGGTGATATAAGCAAGCCCTCATCTACAGGTTGCTCAAACAAAAAGCCTTGGACTCGTCCTCTCTTTCTCTCATCTCCTTGATCATGATCCTGGTGTGATTCTGGTCCACCCAATCTTATCTCTCCTGCCATCCTGCAGTGGCTTCCTAAAGGATCACATCATTTAATCATTCTTCATAAAGCAACCTGAGCAATCTTTTTAAAGCCAGAGTAAGTCTGTGACACTCGCTGCTTCAGAAACCTTGTGTGGCTTGTGCACCACCTGCAGCCCGGAGGCCAATCTTCTCTCATTCACTCCAGTCTCCTTGACCTTTCAGTTCCCGCCGTAAACCTCTGTACTTGCTCTTCCCTCTGCCTCAGAATCTGTTCTTCCAATCTTCCAGTGGATTTTGCATGCTGTGGTATTTTAGTGTCAGCTTAGATATTCATTCTTTGGGGAGGCTGTTCCTAACTTAGCATCAGGTCTAAATTAACACAGTGCCCTCGCTTCCAACACAGCACTCTCCAGCATATCACTCCATTTTATTTTCCTTATTTAAGTCATTGCTGTTTTAGATCATCTTGTGAAATTATCGTCCGCCTCCATCTCACTAAAGGTCCAACTTCTTGCGAGCAGCGACATTGTCTGTCTCTTTCTTCACTGTGCTGTGGACAATTGGAGTGCTCCCTACACAGAGCAAGCATTGAGCAAGTTTTTACCGAATCAAGGAATTCCTCAAACAGATTCCTATACCAGATTGACTATGGAAGTGCTGGGCTGTGTGTATGAAGATATAAGCCAAAGCCTTCTAATGGGATTGAATCAGATGGGAGCAGGAGAGTCAGCTCATCAGGAAGGAAGGCTCTGTTTAACGGCCGGCCTTGTGAACTTCATGTTGAACTACAGCATAAGGAATGAAAGCCTAAGCTGCTTTCTGCCAGGAATAAATAGCAATGGTGGGAACTGCATCATTCTGGAACAGGGACAGTGGCACAGCTGGAAGCTTAAGTTTGACCAAAATATAGAGGATCTAGAAGAGAACCTAGGGTGGAATCAGAGTCAATGTGTGACAGGACTCTAAAATGGCAAGTTTTTTCCAGGGGAGATTTGCTTTCTGCTATCTCACAGTACAACTACCTGAGGTGTCCTTTGAGAGATCGTTCAAAACAAAATTCTGAAAGCCACCCCGTTCATCATGGAGAGACAGTTCTGCTGTGTACAGAGTGTTTTTCCTTAAATTCAGGAACTGTCCATGTCTGTGGAGCCCACCAGCCGATAACAGGCTCTGAACGCCAATCCGTAATCAAACTGAATGTCTCACATCCTTAGACCTGGAATGGCCATTTATCTGACGTCCCGAAATCCACAACTTCAGAGGCCACCTTGTTTTCTAGGCCTCTTGAAAGCAACAATTGCATCTTGAAAATTTCCACTCTAACTCCAGCCAGATGTGAAATTTTCATTTCTCTGAATTTTCAAAGTATATCTTGAATATTTCTAAGGTATTTGTAACCTTGAATTGTAATATTTTGCATAATTACCTTAGCACCCTTTTCCTAACCTAATCATAATTCCTTAAAAGCACAAATCAGATCTGAATCTCTTCTATACCTGCTAAAACACACTCACATGCGTTAGACTTGAGTTGATCAGTGTACACTTTAGAAAGATGAGGGAGGTGAGTTTAAATGCTCATTCTGCTACTTACTAGGTAAGTGACCTGGTGATTTACTTTCCTAAGCTACATTTTCTTATTTCTAAAATGGAAACAGTGAAAGAGAAGCTGATAGCCATGTCATGGACCATGGAGAGGATTGAGATGGTAGAGCTAGTGCAGAGCACAGGTGGTAGAGACCATTGTATGGACTCCCAGGGGTGCCCACCTGTCAATCCCAAGAGAATCCAAGAGTGGCCCCTCTTAAGTGGCTGAGGTGCTAATATTGATGGCACCCCAAATGTTGATTCTCATGGAGCCATGGATATGTGTCCTACCAAAAGTTCAACTGTGAACTCAGGCTTATATTCTTAATTAAGGAAAAGTTAATGGTGGAAAATCACTTCTGAGTCTTATAAATAGGAAATTGGATTTCCTAATGGGTAATTTAAAATACTTTAGGAGCATAAATACACCTGGAGCACTCAAGCTATAAGTTGGTAACTCAAAGAACAAGGGCACAGAATCCTGAAATAAGCAACAGCAAATGGCCACTTAAGCTCTTAAAGAGCAAATTGCAGAAAATAAATTAATTCATTTAAATATGCATGAGTCTCCTGAGTGGGGAGTCTGCTGAATCGGTGCTGAATGATTTCCTTTGTTATGTGTGTTCAGAAGTATTCATAATACCTCACTTTGTGCCTTATGCCTTGGAGTAGAACAAATCTCAGAATCTTTTGCCTTGCTAAATAGTTTTTAAAGTAATTTAGATTATAAAACAGGAAACTCCAGTCACAGTACATATTTTACTCATTGAGTTGGAAAAGTGGAGAAGTAGGTTTATCATAGTTGGAGCCCCGAGGGAATGGAAAGTGGCTCTGACTACACCCTTAGAAAAGGGCTTTGCAGAGGCTGACAGCATTTTGCAGAAACTTCTTACAAGTTAAAAACTTGTCAACTTTTTGCCTAGAAAAATGTGCAAAGATTCCGCCAATGTCTCTGATAGCCTGTGGCACAACAGTTTAAGTTCTAAGAGTCCAGATACCCACGTGTAGACTATAGGGTATGTTTAGAATATTTATCAGAATTATGACTCAGTTTTTTTCCAGCGCTCATCAGATCTTTTCATTTTCATTATGGGGACCACAGACACTAAAATCCTGGTATTTTATGTCCTTGCATACTTAAAAACAAATTTTATGGTTACATTATTAAATAAATACAGGGAAAGAGACCCGGGGGAGAAGACCAAGAGCACACATGGACTGTCAGACTCCAAGTGCATTCCGTCTGATTTTTTGAAGGGGAGGGATGGAAGGAAATTGCTGTTTGCCCCGCATACGCTGATTGTTCGGGTAGCTTTTTTCATGGTAGCATTTCATCTTGATGCCCAGGTGGCACAGGGCAGCTTGGCCACAGAGCAAGAACTGGAACCAAGGAGACCTGAACTTCGTAGAGGACAAAGCTTAGAAAAGGAACTAGCAGCCCTGCCTGAGGACAGAAATAATCAAAGGAACACCCAAGATCTGTCAAATGAGAAAGGGATGTGAACTTGGACATGGAGAAATATTCAATCTATTCTAAGTCTGTTATGATGCCCATGTGTTTCTGTTTTGCCTTGGGGCTATGAAAGGGATCAAGTCAGGTTAGTTTTCTTGTTTTCAACTTTAGAAAGACACATAGTTGTTCACACAGGGTTTAAACAATGTTTACCTTATGTATAAATGCATATATCCCTTTAATCGAGTATTTCCTTTGATGCTGAAGACATGATAGGTGATCTCATTTTCCTTTGGGAAGCACTGATGTGTCTGTTACAGTCTTTGAAGAGGAATCTTGAAGCAGCTGTAGGGAAAAGGAGCAGCACATGTGATGACCAGCAACACTGTTTAGAGAGTGTATCCTGTAGGTCAAGAGAGCCGCACGAAGCTGACGTGAGGTAGAGGCGACGAGAAGAGCAGTGACGCTGGAACAGTGGGCCAGGTCCCTCCTCCAATGACCGGCATCCTATAGGCAATGGGAAAAAAATTCAAACAGAAGAGGTCAATGGTCACCTTTGTGTTTTAACGAAGACGACTCGAACCATTGAGTAGGTTAGATTAGAGATACAGTACATGGAGACTTTTCTCTTTTTTAAATTCAGACCATCTAGGAAACTAAAACCTTATTTCTTTTATATCTGATTAAACACTCAAGATTAGGCTTTTCTCACTCATTACAAAGGACATCTGTTGAGCACATGTTTTAAAAGTGGGGGCTACACTAAATGTCATCTTATTCAGTGTGCATTATACATCTTGAAAATTCCAAATTAACCTTCCGTGTCTTCTTATTGATGAAGAATATTCTCTCCTTCACGAATAAGGACTGCTTGGCTCTTCCCAACACAAAATTGGAAGTGTCTGTGCTCCTTGTGAAATGTGTCAGGTCTTTATGTCTGTGATTTTTTTTCTGTCATGGTGTTATGATAACCCAAATTCCTTTTTTTTAAAAAAACAAATCACCTTTGTTTGAGAAGTATTATAAAGTGCAAATATACTACAGTGATGTTCTTTAGACAGTAGAAAATCATCCTAATTTCATTTAGCCTCCTACTCTGAAGTATTTCATATTACCCGATCCTGTTGATAGAAGGAGGATTATACTGACAGGCAGAATTCCTATGTGACCCAATCAAAATGAATAGGCTAATGTGCTCTTATATAGGTAGTAACTATTGATGCTTCTTTAGGGACACGTTGCTTAGTAAGCTTTTCAATGTTATGACCAAAAGACAGGACAAGAACAACTGAGAGGAGGAAATGTTAATTTTGGCTGAGGGTTTCAAAGGATCAGTGCTTGGTCAGCTGACTGCCTAACTCTGGACCTGAGGCAGAACTTCCTGGTGGAAGTGCTTGGCAGCGGAAAGCGTCTTAGCTCATGCCAGCCAGGAAGCAGAGAGAGCTCCTTGACCAGGGGCACATATAAACCCTGTAAACACACATGCCCAATGACCTGCTTCCTCCAGCCACACCCTGACAGTTGATCCACATTGGTGGATTCCCCCACTGATCAGTTCATCTCAATCTAATCGTTTCACCTCTGAACACTCTCACATTGTATCCCAAGTGAGCTTTGGGGAGGTACCACATATCCAGATCATAATAGCACATATTCTATAATGAATTTATAAGCAGAATCTTCAAGAACTTTTAGTACGAAATACTCCATCCATTACTTTTTTCCTAGTGATTAACTAGCTGCTTAATAGCTCAGCAAGATGTTTTTCTAATCAATGAACATAAGCCATCATCAAAACTAGAATTCCTAATTCTGAGTCAAAACAGTTGGAGACCAACCAAATCAGGACCTTTAATAAGGCTTATAAAGGAAAACCATCAATCATTTATTCTCTCTCCTTAGCTCTGCATACATTATTAGAAATTTTGATCAAAAATTTTATTCTGAAAAGCCTTTTAAGAAATTTGAATGGTATACATATTAGCATGTAGTATTATCTAATCAAAACTTGATTTGTGAAGGTGAATCAGCTAATATATTCATAATTCTAATCCTGTTAGCAACTCTGAAATTGACTGATAATTACTTAGAATTAGAGGCTCTAATTTGTACATTGGTAATGTGTTTCCAATCACTAGCCAATGTAATAACAATAATAAATTATACCTCTGTCTTCTTTCAGATGATGCTGATCATAATCAGATCAGCAGAAGTAGGATATTTTCACTAGAACCGAATATAAACTTTTCCCCTGAATATTAAAATCTTTTGACCTTTCTGAAGATTCAAAGCCATGTCTAGCACTGTGCCATTTAAGGTCTGTCAGTCAGTGGTTCTTGGTAGTTTTATTTCAGTTCAAGTTTATGACTGAGAAAATCTCATCAGCTTCATTATCACCGTCAGTAACATTTTCTAAGTACAGTACCAAAAAAAAAAAAAAAACCCTTCATAAACTATTTGAAAGCCAAAAACTTGGTGAAGGACTTATACCTACAGTTATAGTGGGCCTCTTCCTGATTAACATTGCCAGAGGCCTCAATCCAAGACTCCACAGACCCAGGCTACACCTAAGGATATGTTTTCAACCCGCAAAGTAAAAGTAAATTAATTAGGTTAACACAAATGATTTTAACATTTTCTTAATTTACAGACCTTTTGTTTAATAAAATTTACCTAGAACCTTGAAGCATAAAGGTAGATAACGGTTTTTCTTAAAGTAAGCAGAATACAAATGCTGTCACTGAACCAAAATCAATTCATTCTGCTCTATATTGATATCAGCTCTAGTTATTGCCTCCTCGTTCTGTATTGTACTAGAAGTATTGGTGGAAAATACTAACACTTACTAATAGTGATAAACAGTGAGCAATCCTGAGTGCTACCTCACGTATCAGAGCGACTTGAGCACTGTCTCTGAATCGTCTCATGTCTTTCAACAGTGATAAGTCCTGCTTTGCAGGAGGCGGCAGCTGAGAGATAGAAACAGGAACTTTGTTGCACAGGGTCACAAAGCCTACAAGCAGTAGATGCTGGATATTTTTCTGGCTCTCTGACTCCAAAGCCCATGTGGGTGTCCTTCACTACCACCTTCTATCTAAGGCAAACAGAGAACAAAACAGAACCGAAACCTCTAACAGGATCTCAGAATTCACAGGGCTGCTGCGGAGACACTGGCACACTTGAAGAGAATCTCGCAGAGAATTAGTTGCCTGACAACTTTGTAATAGATCACCCCACAGGTGAGGGGTTTGTCTTCCTTGCACCTCTTAACATTTCTGAAGCAAATGCAGGTTGGAGAGCTTGGTTTTCCATGCCAGCTGCACACGGCAGTTACCTGGGTCGGTGAAAAGTACCAGTGCCTTCATGTCACAAGCCGAGGGTCCAAGTAGTTGGCCTCAGGTGCAGCCTCAATGCTGGGTTTTTTTGAAGCTTCTCAGGTGCTTGCTGTGTGGCCAGGACTCAGAAGCAGTGCAGTGAGAGGTTGCTGCCGTCGTGTGGATCTATTCACGCTGGGCAGAGGTGAAACGGGTGCGCAGGCAGAGTGAGATGGGCCACCAAGCTAGAATCATTCCAAGCTTTCCTGTGCTGACTTTCTATCATTCTGCAGAACCAAATAATTCCCTCTGTTCTCAAAAAGATCCTCAAAAAAACAAAAACAAACACTAAACAAACAAAAAACAAAAACAGTGCAGGTGGCCCTGTTCCTTGTGGAAGTGCTAAGGACCCCAGGCTTTCTACGTCTTGTTTGTGATGTGAAAGTGATGAAATCTCAAAGCCTGGCCAAGCACTGTTTGGGATCAGAGGCCTGAAGAGGGACAGATTCTGTAGACAGGGGACATCTGCTTCTGTTCCTGAGCTGATGTGAGAAAGAAACCTGTTCCTCATGTGGAGCCCTTGTATTTTTCAGGGCAGTAGTCTACAATGCTGCTGCCTCGCTGGAGTCATTTAGCTCCTTCCTAAGGGCTGAGACAGAGCAGAACGATGTGTCCAGGGAGGGACTGGCAGCCCTGGCAGACCTAAGTTAACATGAGCATCAAAACGATCTACGTTGCTTGCGGCTTGCAAGGACTGGCCGTAGATGTGCACCTTGCTGTGATTGGGAGCACTTGCAGTTACGTTTCCATCCAGCGTAATTAACTGTATCCACTTGTTTTCTTGGAAACAACTTAAAATAGATTACATGCCATCAAGTGATTTGCATTTCAGAAAGCAAATGGCTGTTTCCTGGCATCACGCCCCTTCCCCCAAATCCATGCATTTCTCTTCTGTGTCTAGCTTTGCTGCTCTGTGTATGTGCACGCACACGTGTGTGTTCTGATCCTGATTGTTTAGTTCTAGGCAGCTCACTGTGCTGCCATATGAAGAGTGATCTTTCTAAAATACAGATTGGAATTCCTCCTGAAGTGCCCTCCTTGTATTCTCCCCTTTCCATGTCCAGATTACAGCTGTAAATATTTTATATAGAATTTCATATATCTTGTATACAAGTTTTCTTTTTTTCTTAAAATTGTCTTATAACATGGATTGGCAGAATCTTTGGGAGCATAAAGACAAATATTTCCCCAGAAATGTCACAATTTAGGAAAATCATAACAAATATGCTTGAATTGTGGGATTTGTTTGGATAACCTGTAGGATTTTTTTATTTATTTTTTAAGCTGGAGGATAGCGGGCAGGATTTTTCTTCTATAGTGTTCCCCTTGGTGGCTGCTGGCTAGGAATGCACAAAACAATTAGTGTTGATCAGGGAATCACTAAAAATTTGGAATTTGTTTTTTTTTTCAATTAGAATATGGCATGTGTCATGTTAGAAATATTAAAATTATCTTGTTAAATGCAGCACTGACCTCGTAGTGAATCTGGGGATTTCGTTGAGGCAAACTTTTCAGCTGGGCACCCAAACCTGAGATTCAGGGAAGAGGAATGGCATCTCTTTGACAGGTTGTGGGTTTTCTGATACAGGCTGGGGTCTGCCAGGGGTTTGAGAGCCTAAGGTCCTCATTGGATCCTTTTTAGTACCTCACTTCCTAGATAATTGAAAACCAGACTCCTCGCGGTCAGCTGGAGGAACTGTGGATCAGGACTGATGCATGACATCTCCTTCCCTCCCTCTGTCCAGCACTGTCTGCTTTCTCATCACATCAGCCCCTCTCTGCTTCTGGATCTGAAACGTCTGTCCTGGCTTTGTCCCATGCTTTTGATTTCTGTCACTGTGGTTCAGAGGACCATGTGGACAGGAAGGATGAGTGGCTACTTAAAGCAACACACTCTAAGGAGGGACAGAAAGGGAACATCTCATCTCTCCCCTGTCAGCTCTTCATGTAACTGGCTCCGACAAAGGGCAAAGGGACTTAACAGCTGCTATGCCCTGGGTGACCTTCAGCAGCAAGAGGCCAGCAAAGCAGCTCCTCCGGTACAGAGCGTGAATGGCCATGTGGGCCAGGACTGCAGCAGAACCATGTTTTCCAGCAGTCCAAGAAAGAATTTCTTTTACTGGGAAACTTCATTGTGACTTTGCAGTGGCTGTGATGATCTTAGCTGGTCTTGTGATCACAATGATACACATTTCAGGATTTATCGGAAGAAAGCCAGTCCAGTGAACATGCTATTGAATGTCTGATCTTCTGCAGTTTTTTTCTGGGCTTCTATTTTTGCAAGGAAAAAAAATTTTTTTCCCCAAGTATATGGGAAAGTAGCCTTGGCATAATCTGAACTATTTTTCTCTCTTTCTGCAGTTCCCTGATGTTAGCCAATAGTGACCCCTGCAAAAAGGCTAATCAATCAGTCAGTCACTATGAAAGGAAATAAAAGTCTGGGTTTCTGGACCAGAAGCCCTGACCCTACTGTTTCTCAAATACTTGAGCTGACCTACAGCAGATCCGAACTCTGGCTCAGGAGGACAAGTGCACCCTCCTCAGCTTCACAGCCTGGCTGCGTCCCATGCCCCATGTTGGCCCCTTCATCCTTTACCTCTGCACACATGAAACCCACCCCCCTAACTTTTAATACTTCTGAATTTCCTGGGTTAGGAAGTGAAATTTAAATACCATACAAGGTGTTCCTTTGTTGGAGTCAGACCAGGAGGCCACAGGATGATTTATCATGTATCATTTTTTTCAGTGAAACATTTTCCCACTCAAGAATGAACTCCACACCATGCTAGCCAACAAACTAAAGTCGATGGCCCAGCAGAAGCTGAATTATTTTAGCAGTTCCGCCTATGCGGGACCTAATACATTCTAAAGGGAAGCTTTAATTAAATTACAAATTAGAGTTGTCCTGCAGTTGTATAAGAAAGTTCCTGCTGCAGAGGAAGTGCTGCTTCTATAATAAATGTGGTTTTCATAGAGTCCAGTGTGATTTTTAGCTGAGGGAGACAATGACAGCAAGACTTATGAGCCAAGGATCATTGTTGGGTGTGTAGTGCCATCTACAGAATAGACGAAGGAGGGTCCCTTCTGTTTCTCCTGTGCATTTCCAACGTAGTAGCCACAAGGGGATTGAGATGTAGATGCAGTTAGAATTAGCTCTGTACATGCAGTAAGATTTTGCGACTGCATTAAGGAAATGGCTGTGTGTTTGCAAAATATTATTTTGCCTTCCTTCAATATCTATTAGTTATACTCCTAAAGAAATGAAGTGTGCTATTCCATTCCATTCTATGCTAAATTGGTTAGCTGGAGAGCCTATTTATTTCAAAAGGCCACTGATGATCTTCCTAGGTTTAGTATTTGGGTCTCGGTTGACCTGAAGCAGATAATAGCAGACTGAATATTCGTTTCATTACTCACTTAATATCTCTACTGCTTCCATCAGTCTCCCCCTGCCAGAGCATTACCTGCACAAGGGAAACTGTTTCTTTAAATCTATTTTGTTTACTGATTTCCCCCTGGAATGTCGCCTGCCACAAATCAGGTATTCAAATATTTGTGATGTGAGTAAGTAAATATCCCTGTACCTTCCTGGTAGAAGATCAAATGTGGAAAGACCTGCAGCTGCGTTCTTTGACTCTCAGGTGCTTGTTTTAAAATGCCAGCAGCTCTTTTTCCTATGTTTCTGTTGTTATGAAAATTAAATGAAATAATGGGTGGCAAAGTGCTGTGAACTGTAAGGCACACTAAAATCTGTCTCGAGCTCATAGTTTGGAGGAGGGACAGCGCTAGAAATGTAGAATGTGAAAAAAAAATGTTCCCCCGGAACTTCTGGGGGTGCTTTCAAAATGTACCTTCCTGAGTGCCGGCCTGTAGATTAGGGCTTGACAGTCTTCATTTTCATTAAGAATTTTAGATGATCCTGTAGTGCATTAAAATTGGGAAACTTGTGGACCAAAAAAAACAGGTTGAAATTGAGTCTAAAATGAAAATTATTTATTTAGCATTCCCCTTCTAAATTACTTCTAAAGAAATTATTTCTGACAGGATAAATTTCTTTGACTTAGGAAAATATATACAATTTTAATTGATCTGTGATTATTTAATGCGTCTGGTACTACCCTTTACAAAAACAGAATGGAACAATGTAGACATTTGTAAATTAAGATAGCCTTAGTATATCAGAATTACTTAATTTTAGAGAATTTTACGTGTAATTTACAAAGTAGGATACAATTAGTATATAAAATAATTTTAAAAGGAAGCAAAGGGGGGGATCACCTAAGTTTCTATAAGACTGACTTCAGTTTTATTCAAGAAATGCCACTCATTTTTTGGTGAAATGCTGAACAGGATCTTAATGTGCTTTGGTGTGTTAAGTTGTGAACTTGTTAGCATCTACACTGTTCCTCTGAGGTCCTCTTCTTCAGCCTCTGATGAGAAACAGCTGGGGAAAGACCACATCTACAGATTTTCAATGTACCAAGGAAGAATTCAACATTTCATGTGCAATCCTAGCTTTATAGATAGATACGTGTTCCCAAAACACGCCAGTACCTCTTAGGCCAGGTAAACACATTTTTCTTCATTTTATATCTTGTCTTAAGGACAGTGTGAGCTGAATCATCACCTGCCAATAACACCTGCCTCACAGTATTGATGAGTGGATTAAATATTTACTCTAAAACAAAGTAGGAGTACTGTGGAGAGTGGGTTAGAGTGAACTTTGTAATCAGATGAATCCCAAGAGCAAACCCTGACTGTCACTGTAGTTCTTCCTGCACTTTGTCTTCAAAGTGTGCTCATGTGTTCACATATTCATTTTCATGCACACAGATATGCACCTATATTCAGGGGGTGACTACCTGTGTACCAGGCACCATAGTTCTAGTGCTGACAGTGACCAGACACAGGAATTCAGTGGCCCCCATGACACATGGGGAAGGGATGATAATATACCAAGTGTAGCACTAGTATAAAAAATGATCAAGCTAGGCATGGTGGCACACGTTTGTAATCCTAGTGGCTCGGGAGGCTGAGGAAGGAGGATCTCAAGTTCAGAGCTGACCTCAGCAACTTAATGACACCCAGGGCTGGGGATGTGGCTCAGTGGCTAAGTGGGTTCAATCCTTGGTATAAATAAATATATTAATCAGTTAATTAAATCAGCAATCAAGATAGTAGGATAAGTGCTATGGAAGAAATTATGTAGACTAACTGAGGAAGGTCACGTTGCTGAGCTCTCCACAGAAGATCCCTTTGCATAGGTGAAATCTGAAGAATGAGAAAGATGGGAGAGATCCCAGCCTGCCAGCTGAGGAAGGGAGACCAGGATGGAGCAGGGAGAGACACACACAGCTGCAGGGGACTTTGAATTTCAGGATCAGAAACAAGGCCAGGAGGCCGGGAAAGGGATCCGGGTTGAATTGGGTGTGGACATGAAATAAAGAAGCAGGCGGGAGGGAACTTTGCAGGCCAAGGCAGGATGTGCTTTATTAAGGGAGCATTCCAGAACCATGTAGTGATGTTAACCAGGAAGTGGTTTGAAGAACCTTACTCAGACAGTGTCTTGGTGATTCTGCCTCCAAAGTATTTCCGCAGACTTCCCCTCATCTCCAGTCCTATTGACTCTTGCCCCAGTCTCTTATCTCTAATCCTATGTACAGTTGGTTTCCCTTCCAAAATGCCACTTTTCAATCTACCAGACGTTCCAAATACCCTGTCTGCTACTCTTAAACCTGCACATGCTCTTTACCTGCACAGGGCATGACTCCGGGCTCATTAGCAGGCACACGTCCTTTAGGACGTGGTTAATATTTCAGCGCCATTCCTCACTATTTTGTGTACTTTTTGCTTTAGCACCAAGCTGCCTTCAGATTCCTGCACCCCCATACTGTTCCCACCTCCCTGCTGCTATTTCTGCACCTCTATTATCTGCCAATATCAGTCTCCCTCTTCTAGGCCAACCCCTATTTCTTAAATATCCCTGCAATTCAGAAGCCAGAGTGCCATATGTGTATTTACTGTCCATGTTATGGTTTGGAGGTGAGGTGTTCTCCAAAAGCTCATGTGTGTGACAATACAGGAAGGCTCAGAGGTGAGGTGACCAGGTTATGAGAGCCTTAACCCACTCAGTGAGCTAATCTCCTGATGGGATTAACTGAATGGTATCTGAAGGCGGGTAGGGACATTGGGGCATCCCTTTAAGGTGGATATTTTGTATACGGCATGGAGTTGCTCACTTTCTGCTTCCTGATCATTATGTGAGCCTCTCCCTTCCCCACACTCTTCCACATGATGTTCTGCCTCACCTCAAGCCCCAAGGATTGGAGCTGGCCTTCTATAGACTAAGACCTCTAAAACCATGAGGCCCTAAGTATACTTTTCCTCCTCTAGAATTATTCTTATTGGGTCCTTTAGGCACAGGCAGGGGAAGAGCTGACTAAAAGGGTCCTTATGAGTTTCCCAGAGGACCTGCAGAAGCAAGTGCCTGGGAACGGAGAAGCTGTGGGTAAACACTGCAGGGAGGTTTCGCATACAGGTAGCCCAGTGGATTCAAGTGAACCTGCTGATCAAGTGGCCTGCTAGCACGGTGGCAGTCTTTAGGCGGTGGTGGGTGCTGACCAGGTTGTAGTTCACCTGTGTTCTCGTTTTCCTCTCATCCCTTTTCTGTTTGGCAAGCTCTTGTCTTATTTATATGTGCACTTGCTGTACAGTGGGTACCCACTGCTGTCCTTGAAAGAGGTGGCACATCCTGGATCTGCCTCCACAGGGCTTGGAGCCTAACAGGGGAGCAGAGGCAGACTCAGAACAGAATGAGCAGCTGTACAGACGCCTAGAGTGAAGTGATCATGGAGGTGATGGATAGGAAGGGCTCCAATTTCCAACTGAAAAGGAAGTCTCACCTCATTTGTTTCTTAGAAAAGAAGGCTGGAGGGGGGGGAGAAGGAAAGAACAAAATTTGCATTACTAAGCCTTCATTACTTTTCTGAAATATCCCGCAGCATGCTTACTAATGTATTATGAAATTCTCATGAATAAATAACTCTAATGTCACATCTCAAAATGTGTGAACAAAGAGTATTTTTCCAAGTTTTTTCCTGTAAGCTTCATTTTGTAACTTACCTCCGAGAAATGCGGTGTACATTTAGATATGTTTACAGAACTGATGGGCCATGCATCCCATTATCCTTTTAGATAACCATGCTTGAGTGCTGATAAAAGTATTAGCCCATTTTACTGCTGTAAATTATCTTTAAATGGATTCTAGTTTCATGATATATCTATGGTCAAAGCAAAGTGTATCAGTGTAATATTTTTTAAAATTAATTTTAAATGGTGAAATCCATTGAGGCTGGATCTCATACAGAGACATTTGGGTTCTCCTGGAATTGGCTTTACAATTGCATGTTGATTTCTAGTTTCCAAGCAATCTGAAAGCATCCTGTGGCCAAATATTCAAGGTACAGGTAATTGCCTTTCCCTCCCAAATAAGGAATTTTTTAAATTCCAAGTTCAAAGACGTTTATGTAGTATGATCTTGATAAGGCTGGCAGTCACAGTGTGGTGTGTGCTGTTTAAGCTGAAGCACACCATGGTCTCTTGGAAGAGACAAACTCTTTTACATATATGAGCAGGACAGTATGTAGCGAAATGCTGTTATATATTCGAGAAAGCGTGCTACAGGAAGTGTATCCAGAAGTCACTCATTACCCAAGCTCGGGGAAGGCCTCACAGTTCAGGTTTGCGATGAGCTTGGCCTTAAAGGTTGGGTAAAATGGGTAGGTGAAAGAGGAAGAAGAGACACATGGCAGCAATAATAGCATGGGGCCCAGAGCACTCCACCTTCTTCTACCTGAAATAGCAGACCTAATCACCTCATCATTCAGGGTAAAAAAAGGCTGCCAGACACCCCGATCAGGGCAGTTTTTATGCTCCTTCATATACAGCAGTGCTGAGGAATTCAGAGTTCTCTGCATCCTTTGTAGGGAGACCAGATCTGAGTGTGAGACAGGAAATGAGAGGAGACAGTGCCCTGATGATAGCCAGGTTCAGCCTCACTGTGTGGACAAGTTCCTCGGGAGCTTTTCAACTGGGATGCAAATAGCAACTAATCCTTGAACCAGAGGAACAGAAGAATGCAATTAAACCCTTTTGTAATGACTGGGTAGTTAATGCACTTGATGCCCCCCAGGCCTTCCTGCAGTTTAATGAATTTAGTTAACATTATAAAATTGCAAGCATGCAATGTAGCAAAATGCTAACTTCCCCACGAAGTTTATAGAGCTACATTAACGTGGGCCAATAGCGGGGAGCCTCAGTGACCTAGGCTGCATTTAGCTAGCAGCATTCCGCTGCCTTCTCTGGGCCTTTGTATCTGTTGGCAGTGAAGGGTACAATCTGAACCCTGCTGGAGTTGTTTTCTTTGGCAACAAAATAATTTTGCTATCATCTGCATGTTATATGTTATTTAACATCTTTCAAACTATAATAAATTGTTTTTAAATAATTATTCAGATAAAGATTTGACATTGTTTTTTACTACATGAAAAAGAGGGAAAGGGAAAAAAATCTAACCTTTATCAAATGCACAATAAAGGCCTTGAACAATCTAGGTGCTATATGCTCCTCATAACACCATGAAATAGCTTTAATCATTTTCAGATTAACAATTGGAAAACAGAAATATAGAGAAGTGAAGATCCTTAACCTATGTTATGTAGAGTGCATAAGCACATTAACAATATAACAAGATGGGAGCAGGAATCAATTCAGTTCAGGTCTGGCGAGTGAGGTATAATTCTGAGCACACACGCGTGGGCACTATTGTGAAAAGGGTGGAACTTGGCACAGAAAAGGTCATTCACTTCCTGTGGGTGACCACCTTCAGTGGTTTTAACTTTATCATGATTCCCCAAAAGATGCCATGGAAGAATGAATGTGTAGAAACTTAAAAACTAGCTGTAATCAGGATATGGAAGCCCCTGAGATATAAAGCCTATTGGGGTAAAAAAAGGAGCAATAGGAATAGGACAATGATTGGGGACATATTTATAGAAGAGAAGGAAGAGGAATGCACTAAATGACAGCTTTGAAAAACATGCACTTCGTGTAGTTATGTAAGCAAAAAGAGAGAATGTGCTTCCACTTCAAACCACAGTCCCAGGAAATTAGCAACTGGAAGGATTTGTGTCTTGATGGTTTAAAGAAATGTGCATGTGATCATCATACATTCATTGCAGTAGAATAATTCTACCCTCTTTTACCCTGTATACATGTGTGTTATGGCAAAGACAGACACATATTGTTCACTTAGGTGCAACATGAGCAGGTGCAGCCGTGTATGTTAGATGGTGTGAGAGAGTTTTAATCCCCCTCCTTGCTTTGGTGTTACACTGATTTTGAACTGTTCGTGGGTGGTGGTTACTGCAGGCTGTGATTAGATAAATGGATGCAAATGGTAATTGGAACTGATGAATGATTGATGATGGCTTTCCCTGTTTTATTCTGCACTCTTGGAAATAGGCTGTGCCCTATCAGAAATGTGACCTCTAGCTAGAGAATGAGGATCAGTCTAAAATGTATTTGTTAGCTTGTTTTCCTGAGTGGTCAAATGGATGGGGTAATGGTGTGTTCTAGGAAAAATGGGGCCATCTCTTCTGACCTCCTTCTTCCCTGATATTTTCCTTTTTCCTTTTCTTTTTTTTTTTTTTCTTTAACTTTCTCTATCAGATTACTGTCAGTTAAAGGACTAGAAAAAGAGTCTAAGATCTCAGTGTGGGTATTTAGAGAATCTAGACAAGTAATTCTTCTTACTGATTTCCTAAATAAAAGTAGTCAAACCAGGCAGCCTGTAGACAAGTGTGGACCCCATGCCTGTGGGTTTAAGAACACTGGCTTGTCAGGCTTGGTGGTGCATGCCTGTAATCCCTGTGGCTCAGAAGCCTGAGGCAGGAGGATCAGGAGTTCAAAGCCAGCCTCAGCATCTTAGTGAGGCCCAGAGCAATTTAGTGAGACCCTGTCTCAAATTTAAAAATTTAAAGACAGGAGCTGGAGTGGTGGCTCAGCAGTAGGAGTATATGTCTGGCATGCACTAGGACCTCGATTTGAACCCCAGCACTACATAAACAACTAAGTATCCAAGAAACAAAGGCCAGATGAAAAAGTAAAGTTAATCCTCTCTTTCTTCTCTCCTTCCCTCTCTCTTTCTCTCTTTAAAAAAAAAAATTTAAAAACAGGCTGGGGATGTGGCTCAGTGGTTAAGCACCCCTGGGTTCAATCCCTGGCATAAAATAAATAAATAGAAGGATAGATTGATAGATAAAACCATCTGGCCTACATTTAGAAAATACTTTTGTGCTGCTGTGTTTCCTAGTTTTGCAACTAATTAAATCGATTGCCTAATGCTCTTTAGGTAACATGGTTTCTCAGTATCTTTCTAAAGTTGTGTGCATATGTGTGTGTGCACGGCAGACACACAAATTTTGGTCATGTCTTGTGTGATGAGAACAGGTGAACAACAAATACAATGGGATTTTAAAAAAATAAGCAAGCATACATTGGAAACAAAAAAATATTTCAGCCTGAGAATGGTATATCATCTTTTTCATCTCTGAATTCAGAAGCATAATTAGCCTGTCTATTGGGCCCATCTTATTCAACTTTGCTCCTACCTTGGAGATTGATGCTAAAGTGAGATTGTCAGGAAGACAGTCGTGGAAGGAATGAAAGATTACCTAGAAGCCTGAGAAAATGGATTTGTGAAGTGGGCATTATTGCAGCCCTGCCGTGTATGTCAGTGTGCCCTGTGCTGGCTCCTAGGGAATCCTGGGCAGGAGAAGGAAGGAAATAGGAGTTTGATGGAGCAGCATGGTGGAAGAGAAGTAGCCCTGGAATTAGGGCCTGCGTTCTACTCGCACTTCCTTCACGGTTAACTGTGCGACCTTGAAAAGTCTGATGTCTCCTGATTTACTAGTGTGAGGTTCTCCACCCCTTGCCCCCCACCCTTGCCTCTTTTGTTCCATAAAGAGTTTGCTGGATTTGGAATGAGTCATCTATAATAAAACTCCAAAATAGAGGAAGAACATTTGACCACAAATATGTAGGACAGAAAGCTAACAATTTGCACAATGCAGGATTGTTGCAAGATTCAACAGGATCATATATGGAAAGCACTTTGCTCTTTGAAGTCATTGACTGGGTAGTATTTCAGATAATTATAGATTTGGTGACAAAAACTTGGAGCTAAATAAGACTATTATTGTTTACAAGGTTTTGGTTTTCTTATTTTTCTAAAAGCCAAATTAAAAAAAAAAAAAACTTCCTTGTTAAAATAGGATTTAGTATCAGAAGAAAAATCCCAATATTTACTAGTAGACAAATAGGGAAGGAGTCTACACATGCTCAAAGAAAGAATGAGAAAGGACACAGAAGTAACCGGCGACCACAGCAATGATTGGCAGCTCTCCTCTCCTCCTGAACCCCGCAGTGTGGGCCTCAGATTGCACCTCCTCCGTCCCGAGCTGTGGCGCTGAAGGCCAGCCCTTCACCACGTCCTGCATGTTTGAATGCAGTTGACATGTTTCTAGAGTAAACGTCCTCCATTTATGAGGGACTCTTTGAGTGTCTTGCGTAATCTTTGCCATGGACTAGGAGCACAAAGCTCTCAGGCTGGATCATGAGCACAGGAGCAGTGGTTTGCTGCTGTGCTTTTTTGGACTGAAGCTCAGCTCTAGGTTAACTCCTTCAGCAATTCATATAATAAATACTATCCACTGCTATTGAATTTATATTAAAGTGAAGCACTTGTGCTTTTTTTATGTGAGATCCTATAAGCCAGATCTCTGGCACCCTAACCTCATGTTACTGCTGTTCTAAAGGTAATTGGAGGACTTATTGCAGTCCTTATTTCATTTATCTTGATGGTTTTCTAAAGTGAGGGAAATTTTTTAAGCGTATTTACATTTGGTTTTTAGGTTAGCTATGCTCATTGAAGAAAGTCTAGAATATCAGAAAATTAGGAAAGATTCAAATTCACAATTAAAATATATCATTACAATTAAAATATGTCATCCAAACATAATATTAGCAGTTTTGATATATTTCCTGTCATTTTCCTGTGTACATAGTTATGCTTTGTATACACACCTTTTACGTATAGTTCTAAAACAGACCTAAAAGTGTATCATATGATCTCTTCAGTCCTCATGGACATACATTTATTGCCTATATAACATTCCATGCACTGTAAATACTTACCTTCTTTTGGATAGTTGGATTCTTTCTAGTATTGTAATTAATACTGTAAAGAGACAACTACCTACATGATGCTTTATCTGTGTTCATGATTTCTCCTTTTAGGATAAATGCTAAATGGCAGCCTAAGAAATTTCCCCTAAAGAGACAGCTAATGCTGTCTAGCTAAAGCTAGTCTTTGCTGCTCCCTGGAACAGGAGGAGGATGAAGCTCCAGTGGCCACCCCTGCCCATGAGAACTAAGCCAAAGACAATGAATTCTAGAAATGCCATTTATGCCATTTAATTAGTAGATAAGCAGAGACACAGAAAAACACTAGATAGTGTACCTCTGGCCTCTAGGGTCCTGTAACATTCTAGTTTTTGTGGTTGCTGTTTTACAGAACTAAGGATTGAACCCAGGGATACTGTACCCCTGAGCTCTACCTGCGGTCTTTCGTTGTTGTTGTTATTGTTTTAATATACCTTACTTTGAGTCAGGGTCTCTCTAAATTGCCCCGGCTGGCCTGGAACTTGAGATTCCGCCCTCAGCCTTAGCCTTCTGAGTAGCTGGGATTACAGATGCCACCATGCCTAGCTCCTATAACACTCTTTATATCCATTTCATTACACATATAATTACTTCTTCAAAGATGCCTTCTCTGAAAGTGTATCCATCAGGATTCATTCAGCTGAAAGAACAAAGGCCTAGAATAGCAGCAGCTTCAATGCAGGAGAGATTTCCTTCGCGTGTGAATTCATTAGAGTCAGTCAAGGGAAGTTCTGCAACTCACTTTGCAAGGTCAACCAGGACACCGCTCCTGGCTCTTTCTACCTTGCTCACCAGCAGTCCTGGGTGGGGCTTCCATGCTGGTGGCAGGGGTGGCCACTGGAGCTGCATCCTCTTCCTGTTCCAGGGAGCAGCATAGACTAGCATTAGCTGTCTCTTTAGGGGAAATTTCTTAGGCTGCCATGCAATTTCTGCACGCCTCTTTTTAGCTAGGACTTCTCAATGGAGAAGAATCTTGCGGAAGGTAGCTAGCTACAGAGGAGGCTGAGACTTGTCATCTCTCTTCTCAGGAGATATCTTTGTGTCTGGATCTGTGTTTCTATCTTTCTGTACAAATAGGGAAAATAGATATTGGGGATTTCAAGCCGTTTCTGGCATGGAGAGCAGCTAGTGTCCTTGTCCTTCCCTTCACACCTTCCCAGAACCCTCAGGACCTGAGTACTTGGGCCAGAAACAAAAAGACATGGAAGATCTCTGAGTATGTTTGAGTTGAACTTACAAATTTGCCAAGCGTACTTTTATCAGTCGTAACTCCTGCTATGCTATACTTAAATTCTGATGCAGTTTACAGAGATTGCATAACTTGCCACCAGACGCCTGTTTCTGTTCAGACTCTCTGCAACCCAACTCTATAAACGCTGGAGTTTATATTCTGTTCCATGTGAGATCTTCTTCCCTAAATAAATTTGTTTAAAAAGCATTGTGAATTAAAAATAAAAATGCACGCAGCTATTGTTTATGTAGCACAAGAGTAGGAAAGTCATGCTTCCGTAGAATGTGAAAGCCAAGTAAAGCCCAACGATTTGAGGTAAATTTATGGTTCTCAGTATGTTTTATACAAAGAAAAAAAAAACAGGTGGGATGAAACTGAGCCATTTGATGTGAAGAGCCTGATAATGTGAGTGGCATCTTAAGTCACTTGCTCATTACCCAGAGACAGGAATCTTTGTCAGATGCCAATTCACATTCGTTTTTTAGCTTACTTGCTTTTTCTTTCCATTTTAATTTGAATATGAAAACCGGAGTGGATTTCTCTTACCTCTTGCATCAACATGTCAATTTTATCATAGGGAGGACCTGGGCCAGTGAGATTCAGGTTGGTCAGCAGTCAAGGTTCTCACAGGCACCGCAGCGCTCCTCTCCTGCGCTGGCTTCCTCAGTGACTGACCTGAAAACCGCTTGGCAGAATTGGAAATCCATCTTGGGAGGAATGATCAAGATTGCAGGACCCCAAAGTATAAAAATGAATTGGAAGGCTGGAGCAGTGTGGCTCAGCGGTTACGGCACTTGCCTGGCATACGCAAGGACGTGGGTTCAAACCCTAGCACCACGTACACAACAAAGTGTTGGAGCAACAAAAGCCACATGAAAAACTATATAAAATTGATTTTCTCTCTCTCTCCTCTCTCTCACTGTTCCTCTCTCTCTTTAAAAAACAAATGAATTGGAAACCCAATGCTATTTTGTTCTGATAGTTAGGAAAGAGGTTCATTTGCCTGGGTATGAATTGTTTTGTTTCTCTCAGATCTATATGTATATCACACTAAAGCTCCAGCCTGCTTGATTTCTTTCCAAAACCTTTTTTATAGGTTTTAGAGTGAAATTCACAACCCCAATTAGGTGCTCCAAATAAAATACATTTCACTTTTCCATTCAAAAGGTGGAGTGAGGAATAAATGAACATCTTTCTTTCCTCACTACCACCATTTTCATTTCTACAATTTTTGTTTTAGCGTTAGCTTATGATTATAGTTGGTTTGTGTAAGAATGCGCAGTACTTGAGCATGTTACCACTTCGAAAACCAATGTCATTAGTTGGATCCATTGTAAAGAATTGACCACAAAGCTTGAAAAACTGAAGATGCCGACCAGAGTTCATGGACCGCATGCCGTATGACTTTCAGAGTTAGTTTCTGCAGTACTAGAGCAAGAGAGGAGAAACAGGATATGGGCTTTTTTTTTTTGTCTTTTTTTGATGCCTTTCCCTAGGGTATAGTCTATCTGTTTTTTCTCCATTTTGAGGACTGTCTTTTCATCCTTATATTGTCTAGTCAGGAACCTAATCAGCATTCATTTAGCACAGAATTCCCCTAGTCTATCATTTGGTTTCTATCTTGCTGTGATTCTTTTTTTCCCTTTTATATTCAAAAGCATAATACATCACGTCATAAATTAGCTTCTCAGTATACATGCCTGTTTTCAAAAACTAGAACCCTTTCTTCCTTCAAAACAAATCCACCTGCATGTCTTCACCCAGCCCTCTCCCCATCCCTTCCAGGATCCTCAGGGGGAGCCTCTTCCGGCTGGGGACAGCAGGGCTGGGCCAGCCAAGCCTTGCAGTGACTTTTTAATCTTCTTTTTAAATCTACACACTCAAGCATATGCTAGGAATAAAAATGCACTGACTGCAACCTCATTCTTTCAAAGGTTGTTTTAAACAATTCCAAAACATGACTCTCAAAGGATATTTGGGAAACTAGCGTAAGGTAAAGCACGTGAAGAATGACTCTGGGAAGGAGGCAGAGATCAGGAGAAGCTGGAGTGAAAGAAGAAAAGGCAGGGAAAGTCCAACTTCCCATGCACCTCTGTTTGAGGCCCCCACCTAGGATGTGCCATTTGAATGTTAAACCTCTTTGAATTCTTTCCTTATTGCGGTTTGCAGCCATCACGTTGATGTAGGAAAAGACAGTTGGGGCAGTTAAACTCTCATTCCAAATCAAAACGGCCTCCGATTGACTGCAAGGTGGCCGGGGAGGCAGGGGGTGTGCTTTATTTCTTATTGACCAGAAGGGCGTCTGTCCAGTTAGTCTGTGCCAGGCGCAGAAACAGCTGGTGCACACAGGTGAAGAAGTAGCCACCGAGGTTTTGTGCTCCTACGGAAGTCAGGAAGACTGCTGCCCCCGTTCATCACCCCAGAACGGCCCCTTATTTTCCATACTCACCTGCTGGCCGTTCGCTCGGTCTGACTTTTCAGTTCAAGTCCAAAAGCCAGTCCTTATGCATAGCTGGGATCTGCAGAGGACTCAAGCGTTACAAACAGAACTGTCCGGGGAGTTTCCGTCTAGATGATGGGTAGATATTTTCTTGTGTGTGTATAAGAATGTATATTTTATGGTTTCTTCAAACCAAACATAAAATAAGAATAAAACCAAACATGGGTAAAGTAAAACTAATTTAAAAATAATAGCAGATTGGATACAATTATCTTATCTACTGTCCATAAGAGATCCGTTTAAAACAAAATGACACAGAAAGGTTAAACATACTAGAAATACTAATGAGAATAAAGTTGTTGGGATTTTTATTTCATAAAGCTAAATTCATGATGAACTCTGTCAACAGATATGAGGAATTTATGCTAAAGCGCATAATGGGGACATAACTATGTACTATCACACGAAAATGCATAAAGGATAGAAAAGTCAGAAAAGAAATTGACAAGCACATAGTGATCGCAGTCTTTAAGCTTTGGCAGCCACCATAGATAGATTAAGAAAAGTAAACTAAAAAATGTGGAAGATCTGAATTAGGATTAATAAATATTACATAATATATTAAATAAATATACACATAAATATGTATGTTTGCATGCATATATAATGCAAATACTACTATATATACGTATGATTAAAACCTATATGATAGGTTATCATGGGGAATTTTTTGTTTATTATTTTTTGTTTTTGTGGTGCTAGAGATCAAATCCAAGGAAAACCATTTTTTAATTTTTTAATTAGTGCATTATAGATGTACATAATGATGGGATCTGTTGTCACATATCCATAGATGCACACAATACAGCAATACATTTTGGTCAGTATTCCCCCCTCGCTACACCTCTCTACCTCCCTCCTCCCATCCCCTGATCCCTTGCCTCTCTTCTGGGGCCTATATTTTTCCTAAAAAACCCAAGAACAGTGTTATAATTATTATACCTATGAAAAACATTTTATATGCATGACTATAGTATATACAGTGACATACTTATAAATGCTTGGAATATACCTTGCTTTATCTCAATTCCAACATTTCCCTTTCTCCTCCCTTCCTATCATCCCTTGTTATTCTTTGATATATTTGACAGTAAGATTAAACATTTACGGTTTTAAAAGGCATGCAGTATAGCTTGTTCAGATATCTTATGAAGTATCTTCCAACTGTATCTCATGAATATTATCATATTGTATTTTTGTTCTGTGGTTCTAATCCATGAGTTTATCTACCTTTCCCCCAAGCCTGGGTTTAGCTCCAGCCACCACAAATGAGGGAAAACATTAGGCCTTTGACTCTCTGTGTTTGGCTAACTTTGCTCAGCATGAAGGGAAAACCATTTTTATTAAAATTTACAAAATTGACTATTAAGGAAAAAAATACTTAGTTTCCTTCATAAAATAGGGGAAAGTATGTCTTACTTTCTGACCCAGTGTAATAAAATAAAAAAATTTAATTCATAAGTACAGAAAAGTTTGTTTTAGAGAACTTGTAGCTTTTAATATATTCTACAAAGGAAAGAAAAATCATCAATTTTTAAAATGTACATGCTGACAAAATAAAAGTTATATATGGTGTGCCAAGTAATGTTTAAGTAAAGGTATACATTGTATAATATTCAAATCAAGATAAGCATCTCTATCTTCAGATATCACTTCTTTGTGATCAAAACTTTTAAAATCTTCTTTTCAGAAAAGAGAGTACGTTTTCATTATCTATAGTCACTCCACTATGCAGTAGAATACCAGAAGTTCTTGCTGCTTTCTTCATGAACAGTGAGGACTGACCAGTCTGCCCTCATCCTTCCCCCCTACCTGCTCTCCCCAGCCTCTAGTAACCAATATTCTACTGTTCTATGAAATCACTTTTTTAAAGGCTCTGAGGAAGATCATTTAGTATTTGTCTCTCCATAGTAGCTTATTTCACTTCATGTAGTGACCTCTGGTTCCACCATACTGGTGCAAATGAGAGGATTCCATTGTACCAAGTTTTCTTTACCTGTTCTTCTGATGGAGGCTCGGATGTTTCTGTTCCCTGACTTAGGAATAGTGCTGCAACAAGCATAGACGTGCACGTGTCTCTTGTACATGCCGACTCCAATTCCTTTGGATGTGCGCCCAGCAGATTTGGATTACTAGATGATATGATGGTTCTATTTTTAATAGTTTGAAAATTCCATGCTCTTTGCCATAAGTCCTGTTTTAGTCAACTTTTCCATCACTGTGACCAGAAGACCTGACAGGAACAATTTTAGATCAGGACAGTTTTGTGTGGTGCTCACGGTTTCAGAGTCTCCGTCCATAGATGGCTGATTCCATTGCTCTCTGCACTCTGTGCTAGAAAACATCATGGCAGGAAAGTGTAGTGGAGGAACGTGGCTCCGGACATGGCCAGGAGGAAGCAGAGAGAGAGAGTGAGCTCCACTCCCCAGGGACCAAATATGTATCCCCAAAGGCACACACCCGGGACCCACCTCCTCCAGCCACAGCCTCTCTATAGATACCAGCCAGTAATTCCCTATCAGGGGATTAATGCACTGATTGGTTAAACCTCTCATTACCCAATCATTTCACCTCTAAACCTTCTTGCATTGTCTCACAAATGAGCTTTTGGGGGACACATATCTAAACCATAACAAACCATATGATAATATTTGCAACAAGTGTAGATGTTTCAAATGTTTCAAAACCACATATAAAAGTGTATATGCTGTCATTGAACTTTGCCAAAAATTACTTATATGTAATGAAGGTTAAAGATGGAAAAATATATTTAATTAAATAAGAAAGATTGTGGGTGTTTTTTGCTGAGTTTCTGACCTGTCCAGAATACCATTTGTAGAATAATAAAAATGCAGAACAAATATGGTGCTTCCTGCATAGGAGCCAAGATTTTAACAACTCTATCACCTTGCTCCTAATGGTGCAATAAATACATTCTACCTATTATTATCAAATTGTTAATGTCAAATTGTATCAAATTACCTTTCCATAAACCACCTAAAATGAACCATTGCCTTAGCTGAATGAACAGTCTTAGATTGTTATTCTTTAAATACCAAGTATTACAATAGTTTTTAGTCTCGCAGGAAGGCACACAGATAAGAAATCTGCAGGAAGACTCAGTTTATGTTTTTTGTGGGGATCAACCATAGTTCTTAGTTAATAACAGCCCCTAACTAGTGGTAGGATTCCAGCATTCTTTATTGAATTCTCTTAAGTAGAATGGACCAAGAGAGCACTTTGGTTCATCCACTGGAATCCATAAATTTTGGAAATGACTCTGACCTTGGATGCTCAGGGGGATTATATGGGATGATTGCCGGACAGGGGAGTCACTCTAGCGCAGAGAGAAAGGCAGCAGACTCTCTACCAAGTAGGGAAGACTATCTCTGCCTTTGCATAAATAAAACCATTTGCTTTGAAGCTAGCAAATAAATTGCTGATTTGAAAATGTCTTGGGAATTGGTCAAGGTTGGCAGTGCTACCATTAATCAAGAGATATGATCAAAAATTCTCTTTTGCTGCCTATACTCTGTTTATGTGAGCTAAACTTATGTATTTTATGATAGAAAAGGGGGACATATTATCCTAAGTTTTGGTTATATTTAGTGTATCATACAGCTTCTTTGGTACCATAATGCTTTGATAATTTTGGAAAGAACACTTCCAGAATTTTTGTACATCATTAAAAATTATATATCATGTCAACAAATGGATGAATTTGATGAAAACTGAGATGAAATGTGACCTACTTTGCATATATATATATATATAAATGCATATATATTTCAAATAGTGCATTCATGTGGGAAAAGTACAGAATGTTTATTTCTTTATAGCTTCTTGTACTTAGGAGGGTATTCAATGACTTAAAGCAACTTTGCTTTGATTTAGTAATTGCCAGAGTCCACATCACAATAAAAAAGCATGCTCCTTAAAGAGATACTTATACACCATTTATTCCATTACATTTTTCCTTTAAATAAAATCTGCAGAAATTCTATCCAGATTCCAAAGCCACTTTCAGTCCATATCTTCGATTATAAACTTCTTCTAAAATAAATTTTGAAATAAATGTTAAAAATGTACCATGTTTTTCAAAAATTACATTGTCAAAGGAATAGAACAGTGAAGATACGTAAAACATAGAAAATAGAAGTCCTATCACGATTTAACTTGAATAAGTGGATACCCACATTTTTTAAATTTATCTTTGTAGAGCTTTTTCTCTCTTTGTACTTACATATGCATATTTCTACCCAAAAAGTGATAGTAATGAGCATACTATCTTACTCTGGCTTTTCCCACTCAAGCACATATCTTCGTCATTCAATTCATTATCTTATCTTATTCATATCTAATTCATTTAATATATACATAGAATCACATTGTACAGAGCTACAGGGACTTACTTAATTTGAGATGCATGTGGATTATGTCTAGGTTTTTTCTTAATGTAATATTAAAATGTTGCAGAGAAAATCCTTGTATATGTATTTGTGTGAATCATTTGTGTGAATCATTTGTGTGAATCTGGACTTGGTGTCTAGAAGTAGGATGGGTGGATAGTGGGATGGAAATTTATTTATTTTAAATAAATTTTCTTTGCCAATCTTATTGAGAATATTGTCACTGGAATGTAATAATGAAATAGTAATCAATTATTAGGGAAATGGTGTATCCTTTAGACACTTACAGGCTTTGTGAATTACCTCCTCTCTGCTTATGACTGTGTTGGATTAGTCATCTTCTCACTGATTGAATGAACTCTTTCAGGGTGTTGAATTTTATGGTTGCACATTTCCTACATTCTGTCTTCTAACGCAGCACACTTGTGTGCACATTTATTTTACCTCACAGAAACTTTGAATTCTTCTGAGGAATTTTTTAAATGCACGAATGTAGGAAGGTAATATTCCCATCACATTTTCATCATCCGGAGTTAGCAATCTTTATGTGTTTTGTCCTAATACACATTTTAGCTTGAAGAAATAAAACATTCAGTATGTTGATACTGAAGCCAGAGAAGGAAACTCCAAGGAAAGAAAATCACAAGCCAATATCCATTATGAATATTGATGCAATAAAAATGCTCAGCAAAAACTAGAAAACTGAACTCAACAACACAATAAAAGAATCATTCACCGTGATGAAGTGAGATTTAGTCCCAGGATATGAGAAAGATTAAATATGTGAAAATCAATAAATATGTAAAGTCACATTAACATAACGAAGGACAAAAACCCTAAGAA
This sequence comes from Aplodontia rufa, assembly GCA_004027875.1. Lineage (NCBI taxonomy): Eukaryota > Metazoa > Chordata > Mammalia > Rodentia > Aplodontiidae > Aplodontia > Aplodontia rufa. The sequence goes on from PVKS010012873.1 coordinate 28,431, forward strand.
CACCTCAATACATGCACGGAAGTCATTTGACAAAATTCAACATCCTTTCATGATAAAAAAAAAAAAAAACAGAACTCTGTTATTCAGTATAGAAAGAATGTCTCTCAGCACAGTAAGGGCCGCGTATGCCAAGCTCATAGCCACACTCGTCCTCACTGGGAAAGCTGAAAGCTTTGCCTCCAAGATCACAAGCAAAACAAGATTTCTAGCACTCATCAGTCATATTCAAGGTGGTACTAGGAGTCGTAGCCAGAGGAGCAAAGCAAGAAAAAGAAAGAAATGGTGTCCAACTTAGAGGAAAAGAATTCAAATTGTTTCTGTTTACAGATGACATGATCTTATGTATAGAAAACCAGAAAGACTCCACCAAAGTAGTTACAACTAATATAGTTAAAGGATCCAAAACTCAACATCCAAAATCAGTAGCATTTCTAGATACGAGATGTCCACAAAGAAATCAAGAAAAGCATCTCATTGCTCATTGACAATAGCTACAAAAATAAATATGCACAACACTTAGGTATAAATTTAAACAAGGTAGCAAAAGATCTATATATTGAAAAATGTAAAACACTAATGAAAGAAATTGAAGACTGCAAATAAATGGAAAGATATTTCTGTTCATGGATTGGTAGAATTAAAGCTGTTAAGCTTCCCCTGCTTCCCAAAGTGACCTGCAGATTGAATGCATGCAATCCCTGTGAAAATTCCTTGATATTTTTCACAGAAAAAATCCTAAAATTTATGTGAAACCACAGAAGTTCCTGAGGAGTCAAAGCAATTTTAAGCAAAAAGAACAAACTCAAGGCACCACATGTCCTGATTTGAAAAACTGAACTGTTAAGATAATCAAAACATCACAACACTGATATATCTAGAGTATTATATTTCAGATTTCTTATTAATATTCATATATAGCTCTATCAGATTCTCTTTTTTGTTTTCTTTTTAAAGAGAGAGGGAGAGTGCAAGAGAGAGAATCAGTTTTATTTAGTTTTTCTTGTGGCTTCCATTGCTCCAACACTTCCTTGTGTATGTGTTGCTAGGGTTCAAACGTGCATCATTGTGCATGCCAGGCGAGCCCCGTAACTGCTGAGCCACTGCTCCAGCCCCAGACTCTGCCATTTTATGTAACTTTTAGTTGATTATCAGAGGCCATATATAGGTTTGTTTGTCATCTGTATAACCACTTTGGTGAAGTGTAAATCAGGAGTTTCCACCTGGAGCCATGTTTTAAGACATTTTGGGTAGCACCACCTGAAAACCTCCTGGCATCATTGGGTAGAAGACAGGCTACTAAACAAGCTTTGCACGGAAAATGCCCCATCCAGAGCAGATACACCCAGCCAAGTTCCCGAGGAGAATCAGCTTCACACCAGCCACAGGTTCTTCTCCTTTAGACTGCTGATCGCCCGGCCCTGGGAGTGCAGGGGAGAAGTCTGTCTGGACAAAGCTCAGTCCACAGTACTGCCCTTCTGTCCTGCCTTCCAGGGCTGGGAAGGGAAGCTGAGAGCTGTTTCAGCAGCTTGAGCTCCAGGCCACTGTAGGTGGCAGCTCCGTGAGCAACTCAAAGAGGATGGGTTTAGCAACCCCAGCGCTCACCCTCAGGGATACACAGCCCAAGAGAAAACGGAAAGGTGGACAGTGCTGCGTAGGCAGCAGACAGGCATTCCTGTCAACAGCCTGGACCACCGTGGAAGAGACAGCCCTTCAGCTCTTGGCAGGATTTTCTTTTCCTTTTGCTTTCTGTGCAGGTGTGTGTTCTTGCTGCGCTGATGAGTGTCCGCTCCAGATTCCATCAGCACACCCCAGTGCAGGGCTGATGCGGATCCCGGCTGGGCGTCTGAGTCTCTGGGGCCTCCCCAGGACTCCACTGCGAGGATAAGACAGCGAACCCTTCAGAAAAATGTGGTCTTCCCACAGTCAGACCTGCAGTGCCATCACACCATCTCTCCCGCTTCGGGGCTCTCCACTGGTCCCCTGAGCCACCAGACCCAAGGCAAAGTGAGGTGTGCCCCTTCCCTGTCCCCAGCCTTAACTCCAGGGCACTATCCTCTCTGTGCCATTTCAGTTGCACGCTGCCAGGCACACTCTAGACGCCTAAGCAGGTGCTCACTGAACAGTCTGATGACACTTGCTGCTATCTCCAGGGCTTCTGCAACAGAAAGTCGCTGCCTCAGCTGGCTCATGCCTCAGCTCTCCACTTGCCAGCCAAGGAACATGGGGCTCTTTTCAAGCCCTAGCTCCACACTGTCTGTGGCTCAGTTAAAGTCACACTGCCTCTCTGTCACACAGGTTCTCCCAGGCCAGATTTATTTGCAGTTTCTCTCTGCCTGTGTCACCTCTCCCTCTGAGATAAACTGGTGCACCTGGCACCACCAGCCTGGTTCCAGTGTATTCTTTCTTGTCTTATGTTCAAATCACCGAAATTTCTGACTCTCTGATTCTCCTGTTGTCCAGTATTGGATTTTAGTGAATTTCCTATTACCCACCGCACTGAGAACCAGAACTCCTGCTGATTGAATCCCAAGCCATGGAGTAACTGGAAATTCAGTCACCCTCTGATCTGCCGTCTCTCCTTCCTGAGCATATTAAACTAATGGCCAAAAACTGAACCCGAGAGGTCAGATGGCTGGAAAAACCTCCAGAGGAGCTTAGGGCATGAGGAGCTTTGCCTGATGGACACAGGCACTTGCCAGGAGTGCAGATGCACACAGGTCTGGACCTGGATGCAGGTTACAGAGGGATCAGAAACCACACAGGAAGATGCACGTCCCCATCTCATGCATTTCCATACTGAAGCAATCACTGTAAAGGGAGACGGAGGGAAAAGGTGGAAAGGTAAAATAGGTTATCTCCACCAGAGCTTCCATACTTTAGCAGGTGCTAATGAGCATCTTCCCTACCAGTCGGACTGCAATTCCTTGCCAGCCATAATCAAGGACAGCTTTTGGGAGGACTTCTGCAGGTGACCTAAAATGTGAGATTCAGTGCCTGAGAACAACTTTGGCTACTAGTGGAAAAATACTGGTCAAGGTCACAAGGTACCAAACACTGGAGGGGTTTTACAGAAGTGTGTTCCACAGAGAAGGAGAAACTTATAGGACCTGAGAACTTAAATAACTGATATTCAAAATGAACAGGAAAAATTAATATATGAAAATAAACTTATCAGAACTCTTTTTTTTGTTAATTTGACATAGACTTACATATTGGAGGGAACTATTGTTACATAATGACGCATACATGGACATTGACATAGTGAGATACTAAGTTAAGGTCGATCCTAGACAGCATCTAGCCCCCTTCATCCATCCTCCGAACTCCTGTCTCCTCTGTAATTCTACCGTACTATAGTTGAAAATGAACATATACATGTATAATAATTGTTGACATTTCTGAGGTCCTCTGCCTGTGTATTGCTAGAGTCCGTAAAAATCCCTGAGGAGAACTTCAGGTAAAGCATACTATTAGAGACTGTTCGTTATTTAAAAAATAAAATAATTGATGTTCCTTTTATTCTTATAAAAATGTTCTCTACTGGGATTGGAGCAGTGGCTCAGCAGTTATGGCACTTGCCTGGCATGTGTGAGGATTTGGGTTCAAACCCCTGCACCATGTACATAATGAAGTATTAGAGCATCAAAATCCACATAAAAATTACATAAAATTCATTCTCTTTCTCTCTCCTTCTCTCTTTAAAATTTAAAAAAGAAAATGTTCTCTACTTTTTATTTGTGGAGACGTATTCAAAACATGCTTAAAGATTTTTGGAAATAAAATTATCCAAAAGTTATGTTGGTGACACTATAGCAATGACCTTTTTCTTCTCAAAAAAGTACCAATTCTTGCGGCGGTACACTAATGAAGAATTACTACCAGCCTGATGGCTGCTGTGAGGCAGAGGCTGGGCAGAAGGAAAGCCAAGCAGTCACTCTCCAAAGCTTGGTAAAGCGTGGAATTGCTGTAGGATGAGTTGTGACCAATATACTCCCTTCTGTGTGTCACCCACACCGTTCCAGAGGACCACATGTGTTTGCTGGCCTGTGGGATACGCTGGAGCTTCTTCTCAAACCGTAGTTTAGAAACGACCTTTGAGTTCCATTCCTACATCACAAAATAAAAATTTGGAGCCTAGCTTCTTACAGTGGGGTTTAGATTATTCTTTCTCAAGGACATTTATGTGTCAAGAGTTTATTTTAGCTGATTTTTTCCCAGATATTTTCACATGCTCCAAAACCCTATTTTCATTTATTTCCAATCACTTAACACTTTGTGAGGTATTATCTACCAAGATGTGGCTCTTTTTCAGATGTATAGAGGCCTGTTTTCCAAATTATTGGTAAAATAAGGCAACACTGATCCCAGAGTCAACTGTTTATTCTTTTTGCTAAGAAACTTGATCACTTCTCTCTTCTGCTATGAGGCTGAAACCAATATTCTGTTAGACGAAAATTTTCATCCCAGCCACTCTTTATACCAACCCGATTTCTACCCTGTTCTATGGAAGGAAAGCAGTTCAGCTAACCATCAACAAGATCAAAAAATACACCTTTGCAGAACCTTAACATAGGTCTTTTGGAAAAACACAGCCCTCCACAGCCAGCACACACATGTGAGGTTAATTGATTCCCTACTTATATATCTTTTCTAGCCCCTCAAAGAACTCAAGGATTGTTGTCAGGTATTTTTGCTTTGAGTCTAATTTATGAACTCTTCCTTGTCTGGCCAGGTGCCGGCCCAATTCCACAATTCATAGTCTGTCACCAGGAGTAATGGCCCATTTCCAAAGGTGAGGCGTGACAGTCCTTTCTGCATGCATCAGATAAACAGATCGCACGGCCTCCCAGTGATCTATCTGGAGGGGGCGAGGAACACATTAACCTTTCGGCACACCCCTGTTTTCACTGTGGCTCTTTTCTTTTATGGTCTTCATTTTTCTTTCTAAGAGGTAGACCAGATGCATGGTTCAGCATCCAATCACCAGTGAGCAGATTGCTCAAGGCCCACAGAGGCGAGTGGGCTGTGGCGCCCAGGAAACTTCAAAATGTCACAACCCTCAAACCTTGTTGTGCAGAAGGCCTTCAGAAACTCACCTCGTTCCTCATAGCTTTTGCTTGTGACACCTGATGGTGAGGAGTCCCATGGCTTCCAATGACTGCTTCATCCTTTTCTCCATTTCTAGCGCATAACTACAGAAAATCTAACTTAGGTTTAAAGTACTTTCTCGGTTGGTTTCATTTCCATGAATTTGGTGTTGATGTATACTTCTGTGATTTTCTTCCGAGATGGCAGAAATCTGTTTTCTAAGGTTGGGAGTATGCTCTCGGAGGCATTTAGCATATTGTCCTGGTGTCGGGCAGACCAGCCACCCAAGTAGGACACAGACACGTGGGTGACACTGAAGAAATGAATGATATGTATAGGCACAAAAAAATTCTCAGGCACCAGATGCTGTTAAGATAGATCCCTTTCCAATCCATGTAGACCGTGGAAATTTCCAAAGTTGTTCCAATTTCACCAAAGTTAGCAACCAGCATCCGTGAGCACAAGTATGGCTGAGTGTGTTCAAAGGACATGGACTTGGAAGTCAAGTTCCAGAATTTTAAGAAGGAGCTAAGTTTCTTAAAGATAAAGACAGCAGGCCATAGAATTCATTCCAGGAACTTGCTAACCAGAGAAGCTGCAGTAAGATGATCTGATGGCTAAAAGGGATGTCAGTCACTGAAAGTGTGGATTTGGGGAGAAATTTGTTTTTTGTTTTGTTTCCGAATGATGAACCTGGGTTGTTTTAAGAAGGAAAGAAAGGAGATGGAAAGTAAGGAGACTCGTGTTGCTGGAATGGGGGGTCAACTTTTGAAGGGATGGCACACAGCGGGATTTCTTAGACTTTAGTGTATCCTGTAGGAAATGCAGATGGGCATGCAGGTGGTCAAGGGTTGGGTTTCTGCCTAAGGAGTCCCCACACGATGCTGCTGCTGGTTCACAAACTACACCTTGAGTGGTAAGGACCAAAATAAAAAGGCTACCGGAAGCCCTGGGAAAGACGGCTTAACCCAATATGAGAAACAAGAAACATCTTCCGCCAGTATCTGAAAAATTAATAAAAGTTTGAGCAAGATGGTGAAAGACAGGGGCTGGAGTGGTGGCTCAGTGGTTACAGCACTTGCCTGGCATGCGTGGGGACACAGGTTCAAACCCTAGCACCACATACAATGAAATGCCAGGGCAATGAAAGTCACATGAAAAACTAAATAAAATTGATTCTCTCTCTCTCTCTCACTCTCTCACTGTCCCTCTCTTTCAAAAAAAAAAAAAAGATGGTGAAAGACAAAATCAATACACTTTTATCCGCTCCTCCCAGTGTTTAAATATGGAAGAAGAAAAATTTTAGAATGGGAAATGGATATACTATTCAGAAGACATTCCAGCCGCTAAAAGTACTGAAGAGATAGTATTCTCCCAAGGTCTTTTCTTTTGTGTAACTTATGATTTGCTTTGGGAGGACACCTCCATATTTCATTCAACTTTCCATCTCTTTGCATATAATCTTTCTCTTCTATCATAACCATCTCAAGAACAAAGTGTAGTATTTTATGATTAATAGATGCACAATAATAAATACTGGATTGTTGGAGTTAGTCAGGAGTCCTGAATTCTGGCCACAGTTCTACTTCTGACTCCCAGCTGACAGTAAATCACTTAGACTTTCCCTGGCTCAGTTTCCTTATCTGTCATGGAGTGATAATGCCCTTTTCTTCCTACCTCCTACAATTGGTAGGAGAAAGAAATGAGTTCTTAATTATTATGCTCCTTGGGAAAATCTATACCAAATTGAAGGCTGTCTTAGTAATAATGGTATTTTATTCCCAACAGATGACTTGTGCATATTACCCAAGATTCCTTACTCTCTGTAAGATGCTACACAGTGAGTCTTCCAATCCCACTAGAAACATTATTTGCCTAAGATCTAGCTTTTGAATGCCAATTCCATGTGCTTCTGATGTGTCAGGGAGAGAAAGGAGAAGAGGCCCTGCCACCCTGTCTATAGCTCAATATTGCTTGAATGCTTTTTCCTTTACAAGGAACTACAATCTTGTTTAATTGCTCATCTTTTTTTCTGATAAAAGTTTTCCATGGGTGATATGCAAAACCTATTGATTACCTAGAAAGTAACTATAAAATAAAGCTCACTATTAAAAAGTTAATCTTCTTTAATCTCCCTCTACCACATAAAACACAAATTTGTGTGTGTGTGTGTGTGTGTGTGTGTGTGTTAGTGTTAGTAAGTAGGAAGGAGTCACAATGTGTTGTACACTGTTCTCATAACAAGAATGGGACAAGGGGTCCAAAACTGTGTACTCCTGCCATGTACTCAACACATAATATTCTAAAGGCATATGATGCATAATCGCTGCTCTCAAGGCATTTAGAATCGATCTGGGAGACCAAGTCCACAAAGGGAAAACCAGATGTAACTGTTTCAGCACCTGCTGCACATAAGACACAGGAGAAGCACAAGAGCACACCAAATAGCAGGATACTCTAAAAGAAATGCGATCAAGAACACTCACTTCCCGGCTGCTGTGCACACTCCCTCACTAGGATACAGCCCCTTGTTAGGCAGAGTACTTGGTGTTGGTCATTTAGTTCATGGTAATAATGCACTTAGAAACATAAAAAGGAGAGGCTGTCAGTTCACAAGCAATCTAGGACACCAAGGAACAGCAGAGAAAACATGAACGTAGACGTCAAGTCAGTTTTACATTTCCAAGAAAAATACTATTCCCCTTTCTGTTTGACTTTTTATGTATAAATATACTAAAACCCATGTTTTCCCACGTGCAGTGAAGAGAAGTGGTCTTGCTCACTCCCTGTGTCTCCCAGCATCCCAGCCAGGAGTGTGAGTGTGGGTCTCACACACGTGTGAGCTTCCTGTTTGTGGAAGCAAGAGTGAAGGCAGGCTGGCTTTAAATCCCTCTGTGCTGCCTGTTTTCCTTTTCCTTGATTCAGAGAGATGCTAAAAAGAGTTATTCAAGGGGCTGGAGCCGTGGCTCAGGGTTACTGCACTTTACTGGCATGCACAGCCCCTTGAATAACTCTTTTTAGCATCATTCATGTATACTAAAAGAAATCATAGTTGTGAAACCAATCACATTAATAATAAAAGTACAAAAATTGCAGAGTGTTTAATTTGCCAAAAAGATTAAAGGCTTTAAAGCATCCATGCCGGTAACTTGCCCATCTCTTAGTCCCTGAAAGCTTTTGAATAAGGTAATACTTCATTCTCTGCATCTTAGGTGTGCATATGAGGGCTTTACAGATGTATTTTTTAAGTACGGAGCCATGGCTGGTGGCCCTGACTCTGCTGCTCCTTCCATCTAGAACACACTCAGCCCGTGTTTCCTGCAGCCCAGGGGCAGTCTTGAAATTCCCAGGTGAGTGAGACGCAGCCACACCTCCAGGTGCTCAGCTCTAGTTGAGTAAATTTCTCACTTGGAGCAGGGAGAGAGAAGGGAGATCAAGGACATGTGACGGAATGCTAAGAGGATCTCCAGGTATTTCCAGCACGCTTTCCTGGGCCTGTCTGCCTGAGAGTGCTCTCAACTGCAGAAATGACACCCAGTGCGCTTTCCTATCAAGAGGACATTTGAGATCCCTCCTTGATTTGTCAGTGAATACTAACTGTAAAAACGGCTGTTCATACAACAAGCCTTACAGGGCACTATGTGCCAGATACTCTTTTAAATAATTTGTATGCTAAAGGATTTAATCCTCACAATAAAATCTGAGATAAGGACCATTAGACAGTAGTGTATGAACTTCAGGGGACACAAATATTACAGTGTAGCATCCTACTTTAGGGAAATTACATAAAACCTAAGTGAGAAAAATGTTAAAAGAAGCCATAGGCTCCCTTTTCAAGGGGCAGCAGTTTCTGTCAGGTGACTGCTGAGCCGCACCGTGGAAGCCAAAGCAGGAGGGTGCGAGTGCCTGTGGACCAGCGGGATGAACTAGCGCCTAGAACTCTGCGTGGCAGGAATACTTTTCAACAATTAGGATGAAAGAGAGACATTTCCAACACACTAAAAGAGAGGTAGAAAGCTTGCCACAAAGGGGGCTTTCTTTAGGATGTACATTTCAGACAGCATGAAGATGACCCCAGATAGAATGCAAGGACATCCTAGAAGGAAAGAAACTGGTTTTAAAAGGGGACAGTGAGTCTGAGTTTAAATTATTACAAAGTGAAAAGAATTATGTTTTATGGTTTTTTAAAAATATAACCCAGAGACTCAAGAGTCACATGTTTTCCCTCTTTTGTGGAGGCTGGAGCAAAACCCAAGCCTGGGTGAAAGGTCAAGCTCATGTACTAGACTCACCAGAAAGTCAAAGAAGCGCATGATCTAGGGGAACCATAGATATGTAGGGAGGTAGAGGCCAGAGGAGAGGGACAGGGAGGGATGATAAGGGGGTAATCAACAATGTCGCTTACTCTTTACTCCCCCGAGAAGAAAAATAATACTTATGTAATCACTTAATTCTGGAAAATGCACAACCATATATATATATATATTTATGTCTGTTATGGGGGGAATATAGAAAAGTCAAGAGACTGGGGTGTGGATGATGGGGGAGTGATTCTGGATTAAGGTCAGGGGCATATCATTATTACTACATATGCATTTATGATTGTACAATAACACAACTCCTCAATAAAATTATATATATATATATATATATACACACACACTTATATATACATACATATATATATATATAGAGAGAGAGAGATGGCAACATGAATGAATCTGGAGGACATCATATTAAGTGAAATAAACCAGGAGCAGAAGGACCACATGATCTCATTTGTATGTTCAGTCTGAAGTAGATGATCTCAAAAGCAGACGGCAGAATGGCACTTAGGGGAAAATAACACGGTCAGGGAGATGTGGACTGAAGCATACACAATTTCAATTAGAGAAGAGGGGCAAGTTCAAGAGATGCGTTGCACAACACAGTGGCTACCATTAATCACAATGAATTGTAATCTGGAGAATCGCTAAGAGAGATTTTGTATTTTCACCACACACACAAAAGTGCATATGTTAATTACCTTGATTTACTCATTCCACAATGTGTACAGATTTGAAAGCATCATCTTGTACGTGAAAATTACATACATTTTATTATCCATTAAAAATAATAAATTAGAGAAAGATAAGAATATTATTAAAAATAAACTGAAAATGGATCCTGGACATAACTGTAAAGCTGTAACATTTCTAGCATATAGGAAGGACTGGGGTATATCTCAGCGGTAGAATGTTTGCCTCACAGCACAAGGCCCTGGGTTCAGCCCCCAGATCCACAAAAACAAACAAAAAAATCCTAAAAAGGGAGACTTGGAATATTACTCTACAATAAAAAAGGAACTTTTCATATATTTAACTGCTTGGAAGTCCTTCGCAGAAATTAAGCTGTGTGAAAAAAAAATCTCAAAAGATTAAAAGCTGCTTAATTCTGTTTATGTGAAATTTGAGAACGAACGTAATTGTAGATATTAGCGATTAGCTTTCCAGGGGTCAGCCATAGGGAAGGAGATGAATGTGGCTATAGGGGGTAACATGGAGGAGCCTTGTGGTATTGGTGCAGACTGTGGTGGTGGTGGTTATGCCAGGTTCAACTAGCAATAAAATCCCAGAAACCCCAACCCCTCACCACCCTCATGGGTGCGCTTTCACCTGGTGAACTTGTGGATCTGCCAGTGTCAGCTTCTTGGTTCTGGGATTGTACTGGAACTGCCTATGATAGCAACCTGGAGGAAGCTGGGGAAGGGTGCATGGGAATCCCTGTACCTCTCTTTTCTACCTCCCGTGACTCCATAATTACTCAAAATGAAATGCTGTCAAAAAGTTGCACGGAGAAATACATGGAATTAAAGTACGCATCCACCATAGCAGGTGTGCCTCCACCTTTTCAGTGCTCACACAAAGTCCTGGGAGCAACTTGCAGGAGGGAGGTTTATTTTGGCTCATGGTTTCAGAGCTTGGGTTCAGCAGCCTCCACAGCAGAATCATCGTGGCAGAGAGGAATGGTAGAGGAAAGCTTCTCACTTCATAGCAGCCCTGAAGCAGAAGGGGCCAGAGAGGCAAAGGACCAGGGCAGATACACCCTTTCAGGGTGCACCACCAGTGACCTTCATCCTCCAGCTCTGCTCCATGTCCTACAGTTCCCACCACCTCCCAATAGTGCCATGGAGTTATTAATCCATCAGTGAATCAGTGCACCAGTGAGGTCAGAGCCCTTGTGATCCTATCCCCAAAGCCACCTCTACACATTGCTTCAACACATGAGCAGGGCACACTTCCTGTCCAACCTATGACATGTACATGCAAGTTGGAGTGGTTCGATGGAGTCAGTGTCCTTAGATTCTTGTGTTCTCCAAGACAATAGTAGGGTGTTGAAGAAGTTAGACTTTGTTAGCATAAACAAGTCAAAATCTCTAAGGCAGACAAACAGAAATAGAATCTAACTTCCAACTGGCAGACAGAGATGCTGGTAGATACTCAATACAATTTATTTATAGACTTTTGCATTAATAAGGAATGAAAGGTACCACAGGAAAGAGGGAATACAAACCTAAGACAAGCAAAAGCTCAAGTAAATCAGACATGAATTGAAGCTAAAATTGAAAAGGTAACTCCCGAAAATTGGGCTTCAATGGAAAGAATTAGAAATGCTGAGGCAGTGTGAGTTCTGATTGGAGATGGGTTCACTTCAGATCAAGGGCAGCACTGTGGGGCAGTTTAGGTGCAAGGGAAATGATATAACTAGGTAGCAATTAGTATATGCATCTTTCAGTAAGGTACAATGTCGCAGCTGCTCTCTGGATCCTTAGTTCTACGCCGTGAACCTTTGACATAAGGGTTTCTGCTGTAACAGTACAGTTCCTTTCATGGCTTTGTAATATTCTGTTATATTGATATGCCACATTTCTGTTTATTCAGTTATCAGTTCGCAGACATTTGGGTGGATTTACTTTTGGGTTATTGTGAGTAATGCCGTTATGAACTTTTGTGTACAAGTTTTGGCAGGTGTGTATGTTTCCAGTCCTCTTGAGTATATCCTCGGTGTGGGACTCCTGGGTCGAATGGAAGTTCTGTATTTCTCTTTTTGAGGAACTTCCAAGCTGTTTTCCACAGGGGCTGTTTCATTTTGCAATCTTAGCAGGAATGTCTAAAGGTTCCATTTTCTCCACATCCTCCTTGACATCTATTTTCCTTTTTTCAATTGGCTGAAATGGTACCTCATCGTAATTTTAATTTATATTTTCTTAGTAATTAATAATGTCGAATATCTTTTCATCTTATGGGTAAGCTGTTTGGAGATTCTTTGGCGAAAGACCTATCCATATGCTTTGTCACTTTTATTGGGTTGTGTTTTCATTGGATGAGTTCTTTATATATTTTAAATACTATACCCTCATCAGATATATGATTTAGAAATTTTGTCTCTTTTTTCTGTGGGTTTCCTTTTCACATGCTTAATACTGGCCTTTGATCCACGAAGGTTTCAGTTGTAACGAAATCAGATTTATCTGCTTTTCTCTTGGATTATTTGTGCTTTTCTATTGTTTCCTAAAACTATTTTTGCTGAAATAAGATTCTGTTTTATATTCTAAATTTTCATTAGTTATCTAGTTTAAATACCCTTGTAGTAACTGTCTCACAAATAAAATGATGCATTAGCTTCCTAAAGCTGATTTAGAAAAATTGTTGAGTCTGTTTCCCAGTGCTTTCCGGCTCCTGGAAGCCACCCACCTTCCTTGGCCTTTCCTCTCGCTTTTCCTCCATTTTCAAAATCAGCAACGTGGGGCCATGTCTCTCTCACATTGCACTACCCTGACCTCTTATGTCTCCTCCTGTACTTTTAAGACCCCTTCTGCTTACGTTGGCCCAGTTTTAAGTCAACTGATTAGAAATCTAACTCCGTTTGTATCCTTCCATCTGGGGATTAGGTGGACATGTAAGGGCAGTTGCTGTTCTGTGTAGTACAGATGACCCTGCTGGTGTCCTGTTAACTAAAGCCAGTGATTATAGTACACTTGTTCACAGATAGCAAATTGTTTTTTAAAGAGAGAGAGAAAGAGAGAATCAATTTTATTTAGTTTTTCATGTGGCTTTCATTGCTCCGACACTTTGTTGTGCATGTGGTGCTGGGGTTTGAACTCAAGTCCTCGTGCATGCCAGGTGAGCACTGTGACCGTTGAGCCATTGCTCCAGCCCACCGATAACAGATTTGAAAATATTCGATATTAGTCGGATTTTCATCCCTGTGACCAGAATACCCATCAGAAACAACTCAGGGGAGGGAAGGTCTATCTTGGCTCAAGGCTTCAAGGTTTCAGTCAGCCTGACTCCATTGTTCTGGTTCTGAGGCCAGACAGGATATTATGGTGGAAAGATGTGTCACAGAGAGAGGGAGAGAGAGAGAGAAAGAGAGAGAGATGGAGGGGGCAGGGGAGAGGCCCGGGAGAAGACAGACAGGTCCAGGCTGTCTCTGGTGACTTGCTTCCTTTACCTGGTTCCACTTCCCAGCTGTCCATCAGCCCTCAGTGGCTCAATGCACTGATGAGGTCAGAGCTATTTGGGCCCAATTACCCCAAAGCCTCACCTCTGTCCCCGACACTGATCCAAACCAAACATACTCAGAGAGACTTCAGAGAACTTCGGCTTTGTCTCTGCAGCCTTTAGAGAGTAGCATAGACACTAAGGGCCAGGACCTTAGCAAATGTACAAATTATTGATACAGAGGCAGCCCTTTTCATAAGAGCTGAACCAGACATTTCTATTCATGCTAGTAGAGAAAAACAACTTACAAATTTTCATAGTGAATAAGTCTTAAAATTGGCTTTCTAAAACTGGGTAAACGGACAGACCCTTTCCGTAAGGGCAGCAAGTATGGTGAAGTGAGCATGGGCTTTGAGGTTCGGGAGACCTGGGACCAGGTTTCAACTTCCCAACTCTATTAGAAAAGGCCACTGGGATTCAGCTGCAGCAAGCCCCCCACCACTGCCCCACAGAGGGCTTTTTATGGATAAGTACAAAACTTTGGGTGTTGGAGTATCTCATGTCTCTAAAACGCAGATAGATTTTTTTAAAATGGGAAAAAATGTGCTTAAAATTATAAAGTGGCTGTAGACCCTTATCCATCATCAAATGATGATGGTTTGGGGAACACATGGTAAGTGAATGCATTTTAAAATCAATCTGTTGGCGCTTTACTAGAGATAAAAGTGTTCTCCGTACCTAACGCTGTTGGAAGTCATCAGGAAGACAGGGATAGTGAATGCTGTTAGGTCTTTTCTTTGATTCAGAAGGAAGTGAGAAGTAGGCTGAGTTGTTCACTGCTGAGCTGCCTCTCCTCACTCTCCTGGTCCCATTTTCGTGCCTAAGTAATCTATTGCCACCTCTGGACAAGGGAGGAGGCGGAGGCGCTAATCTAAAGGTGAATAAAATAGCACATCGATGCTCCAGTGATACACATAAAATCTGAATTTCTTTACCTCAAGGTGTCTTTTTTAGAGATATCTGGATTATAAAAACTAATATTATTAAAGAAGGCAGTGGGCAATTTAGGAAGTTCTCTGTCTCCCTATGACAAAAGCTTTGCAGCTAAGCACGGTAATTTATGTTGATAAATTGTAGCTGTCAGACTGTCCAGAGCACTTCATGGGATAGGTTTCTAACTTTGCATTTCTCATTCATGCATTCTGATGTGTGAACTTCTATTAAAAAGAGAGAGAGAGAAGGGACAGCAATTCTCTAAGTCCCTGGGGATATTCCCTCAACTGTCACAACCAGTTTGGATAAAGTTAAACAAAGAATGATAATAAAATAATAATCATTACTTCTACTTGGTTTTTCCCCAAAGTCTGTATGGATCTTAAGGTGGAATGAAATGCTACAGAAATAGGCCACTATTTGACAGAGTTGCCAAGGGAAGAAAATAAAATGTCAGAACTATGAAAAAATGGTTCCCAAAGAGAGGAAGCTACACAAGAACAAGGTTGAACGACAGTGGGAAGCCAAGGTAATGAAGCCAGAAACTGAAGTTACCAAAAAAAGCAATGGAAGTGGTTCAGAAACCCCAGTAATCTCTCCACGTGACACTGTCATGCTGGTGTAGCAAGAAGAGACTGATAAAGCCACCTTCAAACAGAGCCTGGGAACTTGGATCCTAGTCTGTCACGCTGCCATAGTCCTGTGCTGTATCGCCTCAGAGATGCTATTTTAAACTCAGCAGTTTACACAAAGATAAAAACACCTCTGATCTATCTAGATACACAAAAGAGAAAGGGAACAGAATCAAAGTGTGCCACTTCATAAATACAGCAGATCATAAGGAAGAGGAGTTTGGAAGGAAGGAGCGAAAGAACTGCAGAACGGTCAGAAGTTAACAAAATGCCATTACCAAGTTTTTAACCTATAGTAGGAACTTCAAATAAAGTGTTTTTATTCAGAGTGGCTGAATGGATGGAAAAAAACAGACCCAACAATATGTTACAGGCAATTCACATTAGCCTGGAGGGCATGCATAGATTGAGAGTGAAGGGTTAAAAATGCATTTTCATACTAATTATAAATACTAAGCATTGGTGTCCATACTTCCATCAGCAAAACAGGCTTTAAGTCAAAAACAGAAGAAAAAGTCAAGGTGTTCTGGTTTGTATGTGCGTGTGATACAGTGCAGTAAGGCGAGGTGAAATGATGGGGTCATGAAAGTCTTGACCCAATCAGCAAGTGAGTCCTCTGATAAGGATTAACTGGCAACTGAAGGCAGGTGGGGTGTGGCTGGAGAAGGTGGGCAGTGGGGTCGTGTCTGGGGCGTGGCTGGAGAAGATGAGTCATGGGGCGTGGCTGGGGCGTGGCTGCAGAAAGTGGGTCACGGGGGCGTATCTTTGGGGTGTACATATATCATCTCTGGTGAGCAAAGTCACCGTGTGCCACGTGTTGAGCTGCTTCCCTCTGCCACACTCCTATGGCATGATGTTCAGCTTCACCTTGAGCCCCGAGGAATGGAGCCTGCCTTCTTTGGACTAAGACCTCTGAAACCGTGAGCCCCCAAATAAACTTTTCCTCCTAAAATTGTGCTTATCAGATCCATTTGTCACATTAACTAAAAAGCTGAAAAAAGAAGTCAGTTCACCAAGAGAATAAAACAAGTTTAAACATACATGCACCTCACAGCATGGTACCTAGATAGGTAGAGCATATTTGATATTAATATTTTGATAGACCTGAAGGGGAAGAGAGCATGTAGCTTTACAATCGGGGAACGCTTTCCTGAGCTTTCAGCAGTGGGGAGACCATCTGGAGAGGAAATAGTAAGGAAGCAGTGGGACCTTGGATACCTACAGAGCATCCACCCTTAGCGCAGAGCACACTTTCCGCTGAAGCACATGTGGAACGTCCCCTAGGGCAGATTATTTGTTGGGCCTCAGAGCAAATCTTCATAACTTTAGGAAGACTGAAATCATATCAAGTATCTTTTCTGATCAGAGTGGAATGAAACTGGAAATCAGTAATTGAAGAAGCATTGAAATAATACAAATATATGGAAACTGAACAAAATACCCCTGAGCAACTGGTAAGTCAAAGAAGAAATTAAAAGGGAAATTTAAAAGTATCCTGGGGCAAATCAGAATTGAAACACAACCCATCAAAAATTATTGGATGCAGCAGAATGCAGTTTTGAAAAGGAAGTTTATAGTAATAAATGCCTTCTTCAAAAGAGAAGAAAGATCTCAAAGAACTGCTTAACATTACACTTCAAGGAACTAGACAAGAAGTACTGAACTAAGCCAAAGTTAGTAGAAGGAAGGAAATAATAATGAACAGAGCAAAAATAAATGAAATAGAAACTATGAATACAATAAAAAAATCAATGAAATGGTTCATTTTTTAAAAGGTAAAAATAACTAATCTTTAGCCATATTAAGAAATAAAGAAGACTCAAGTAAATAAAATCAGAAATGTAAAAGGAGACATTACAGCTAATAGCACAAAAAATAAAGATTATAAAAGACTACTATTAACAATTACATGACTACAAATTGATAGCCTAGGAAAAAAAAGATAAATTTTTAGAAATATATGACCTGCCAAAGTTGAATCAAATAGAAAACCTAAACAGACCATTAATAAGTAGGAGAACAAATCAATCATAATTTTAAATCTCACATCAAAGAAAAGCCTCAGATCAGGTAGCTCCATCACAGAATAGTGCCCAACATTTAAAGAAAGACTAACACAAATCCTTCTCACTATTCCAAAAATTGAAGCAGCAGAAAATTTCCAAGGTTATTTGATGAAGTTAGCAGTATTAATTACTCTGACAGCAAAGTCAAGCAAGGATACAGCAAGAAAGGAAATGGCAAGCTAATATCTTTGATGCAACAGATGCAGAAAAATAATAGCAAACTGAATTCAAATGCACCTTAGAAGAATCATTCATGATCTAGTGGGATTTAGCCAATGATGCAAGGATGGTTCAACATACACAAAACAATGAAAGTCACGCAGCTTATTAAGAAAATGAAGGAGAAAGCTATATGATCATCTCAAGGGATGCAGAAAAGACATTTGACGGAATCAATATCCTTTCATGATAAAAATTCCCAGTATAGAGAGTGCCATGGAAGGAATATCCCTCAACACAGTACAGGCCATAAATGACAACTCATAGCTAATGTCACATTCGGTAGTGGAGTTGAAAGCATTTCCCTAACATTACAAAAACACATTCTCACCACTTACGTTGATCCAACGTAGTACTAGAAGTCCTACCCAAAGAAAGTAGATAAGAAAATGGAATAAAAGCATCCAAATGGAAAGGGGACTAGTGAAATTGTCCCTGATGATGTCATTTTTTACATGTACATTTTTTACATATTTTTACATATAAAAAATATGAACACTCTACCAAAAACTTAGAGCTGATAAATTCAGTAGTTTCAGGATGCAAAATCATCACAGAAATAATCAGTAGTTTTTCTTGTACTAATAATTAATTCTCCAAATAAATCAGTCCCATGCTCAGTAAGCATTTTTTAAAATGCTGAAGAGTGGGCTGGAGTGGTGGCTTAGTGGTTATGGTGCTTGCCTGGCATGAGTTCAAACCCCAGCACCATGTACCCAATGACGTGCTAGAACAACAAGGACCACATGAAAAACTAAATAAAATTGATTCTCTCAGTTTCTCTCTCTCACTGTCCCTATCTCTTTAAAAAAATGCTGAAGAGTAAACTTAGCCAAGGATCTATATACCAAAAAAAAAAATCATCAAAAGAAATAGTTAATGACAAAAAGAAATGGAATGGTTTCCCATGTTGACGAATGAGAAGAATCAGTATTGTGAAAATGTCCATACTACCCAAAGTGATATGAAGATTCAGTGCAACTCCTATCAAAATTCCAATTTCATTTTTTTTAAAGAGAGAAGGACAGTGAGAGGGAGAGAACAACTTTTTATGGAGTTTTTCACGTGGCTTTCGTTGCTCTGACACTTAGTTGTGTACCTGGTGCTGGGATTTGAACCCTTGTACTCGTGCATACCCGGCAAGCGCCGTAACCACCGAGCCACCGCTCCAGCCCTATATGTAATTTTTGAAAAGGAACACTCAGTGGTTTGAGCCAACAGTCATTCGCTGTCCCCTGTGCAGCAGCAGCTAAGGCAATATTTGACTGCTCTGAAGGTGGATTTGTTTCCGTAGCTCCTGGTATATTGCTGTTCTCCCTTAAAATTGATCTGTGGGACGTCTGTCTGGTCAAGCTCCTTGTGTCTCTCTTTGGGCTTGGGGTACCACATTCTGTTCAGGTCCTAAAAAATGAGAAGATTAGAGAGATATACTGTGGCTTGTAAATTGATGTAGGATTCATTGCTTGGTCGTGGGTTTGCTTTATTTTGTGATTATTTTTAATGCCCTTGTAGACGAGCCCACAAATATAAGAGGGTCTCCAAGGCTGGAGATGGTAATGGCTAATACTGAGTTGTCATGACCAGAGATTAAAATACAAACCCTGACAATACTAATCCCTGAGTCCCAGGGAACATGCTTGGCCAACGTAGTCTTAGGCCCAGAACCTCCGCATAACTGTGGAAGACAAACAGCCACCTGCCTTCCAGGTTTATTCATGAGTAAAGACCTTGGAAGGACTATTTCCGCTGCCTGTAGCAAATGTCTTACCTTAGCCTGTGACCTGCATCTTTCTTCTCTGTTATTGCTCTGAAGCATCTTGTAATTGCCTGAAGGGGTGGTAAAATCTTCCTGTGAGTTAGAACTTAGACTCAGAGGTAACAGTATTGGGGTAACATCAAATAAATTACCAAAATGTGCACTGAAAGAGAACTTAATACTCCCAGACTATGTTTTCCTCACTACCACTAAGAAATACAAAAAGGGAAGAACTCCAGAAGGGGCATCTAGCCTCAACTCTGAGTGGCAGGGCTACTTTTTTTTTTTTGTTTTGTTTTTTTATGATTGTGTCAAGTCCCTTTTCTCAGAGGAGATGAATCAGATTAGGGTGATGTTGGAGAAGCAGTATGGATAAAGTTGTGTTTTTCTCCCCAGTGCAGCTGAACTAGCATTTGACAAGAGATGGTGCTTGATGTATAAGACTAATAAAATATCATTTTTATAAGTAAGGGAGCTTACAGTCATTTTGGTGAACAGAAAATGTGTATATATGTATATAGATAAATATTTATATAAATATAAGAAAATATGAATAATTCAAAGTAGCATGTATGGGCTGGAGTGGTGGCTCAGCAGTTATAGCACTTGCCCGACCAGCGTGAGTACATGGGTTTGAACCCCAGCACCATGTACACAACAAAGTGTGGGAGCCATGAAAGCCACACGAAAAACTAAATAAAAATAAAAATTTGTTTCTCTCTGTCTCTCTCCTCTCTCACTGTCCCTCAATCCTTAAAAAAAAAAAAATTATAAAGATTTTTTCAAGTGACTGAATGTTTTAATCTATTCATTGTCATTCAAACAACCTTGGGATGGTGGGGGTGCAGCAAAGGATATTTTTTTCTCTATCCCACAATAACAGAACACAAGGAAACACAAAAATATAAAGTAAGATCACAATTCCGACATGATTCGCTAACCCCAAATCAATCACTGTCAGTAGTGTGTTGTTTATTCTGGTCTTTTTCCCTCTTTATATTAGGTTTCTTTCTTTCTTACTTTTTAAGAGAGGGACAGTGAGAGAGAGAGAAGGAGAGAATCAATTTTATTTCATTTTAATTTTTTCATGTGGCTTTCATTGCTCCGAGACTTCACTGTGTACGTGGTGCTGGGGTTTGAGCTCGTGTATTGGCTCATGCCAGGCAAGCGCCATTACCACTGAGCACCACTCCAGCCCAGGTTGCTTAATTAGAAAAGAAATTCCTATTTTTAATCTCTTGTAGTTGAAAACTGTGTTAGGTTTTGCTTTTCTTCTGTTGTGCTGTTTTGAAGCAGCATTATATTTCACAGTTGTTTGTCATGCATCTGCTCTGTGCCAGTCAGGGACAGAATCTGATATCACTTGAGGGCTTTTCAAATAGCTGCTAATGAGTACTCTTTGGAATTGTATTCAACACCTTTGACTTCATCTGCTGTACCATCATCATCACCATACATATATATATGTATATCTATATACATATATACACATTTTCTGTTCACCAAAATGAGCAAGTTATTCTCAACAAGGTACAAAAGTAAAACTATAGCCTTTGAGAAGAAAACCATCACTCAAGGGCAGCTGTTGGCAATTCTTTTCAGCGGCTCAAGTCCAGTTACCATTTCACACCTTGAGCTCGGGATCCCAGATGTGTGGTCCACAGCACCATTTTCCCTGGTGGAGAGTATGGAAGCCAGGTAGATGCTACATCATCTTCCCCAGGCAGAAATAAACTGTTTGCTTTGCTCCAAGCAGAGATTTGAAGTCCTTGTTTATTACTGAATTTATAACTTTTTGGTTTTATAATCTTCTACAGCTTTCAAAGTAATAAATGCGTCACTTCCATCCCTTGAATAAAGTAACTTCCATTCCTATTTTTTAGTGAAGCCCATCCTCAGAGTTGTGATTGTAAAATCGTAATACTTGGTCTAGGATGAAATGTGGAGTTCTGTTGTTTAGATGCTTGTGACCTGCTCCCTCACTGTTGGTGTGGTACTTAATCCATAAGACCTGTTCCCCATTAGCTTTCATGGGACTCTCAGAATATCCACAAGACATCATGAATCCAGAAAGACACCACATCCATCTGTGATATTTGCTTTGGAGAGTTTATCTAGATGATTCTTTTCCTTCCTCCTCTAAAATTTGACTTTAGGGTCCCTTTATCGAGCTTGCAGGTTTCTTGCCAAATATTTTGCTATATTACATTTTGACACAGAGACTCAACGAAGTCTACACCTAGTGGTCCCTTTGCTCCCTGTGCGGCCCCCTCCTTCCAATACAATTTTCTTTCCCTAAGGGCAGCATCATTAAAGTATTGCAGTGTCCGTGAATCCTGTCTCATCTCTTTGCTCTTATATTAAGGAAAGAGGTCTTCTAGTTGGTAATTAAGTTTTCATAGAATATTTTGGCAGGCTGGCTACTATCTTCTGATGACGGTTCCTGGGCATTCAATAACATTTGGGCAGAATGACAAATAGACAGTAATGATTTTGTTTTATGAGAGATTTGGAGGAGCTCTGTCGGTGTAGTATAAATACAGTATCCCACTCGAGTGTTCTCCCTTGGCTCAGTTCCTGAAATGTGAAGGGAGTTCAGTCCTTATAATTTGTGTTAACAACCTATTGTTCCTCCAGCTGTTTTTGTCTTCTCTCTCCAGCATAAATTGATTGCAGTGGGAGGGAAGGCAGGGTAGTAAATCAGTGAATCTGTGCTCTTCTGTCACCTTTTGTTTTGTTCGGCTCTATAATTACACTTTATTTTCTTAGACTATAAGATTTTTAAATTTAAATCTCATGAATTTCAATATTTACTCACATGAATAATAGGAAAAAAAGACTTAACTGCTCTCCTCCTCAATTCATACCTACCAACTGATACTTGCCATAATGAGATAAAGGCTAATCCTTTTGTGATAAAAATAATAGGGTTACCAAATAACAGTCTTCCCTTTTTGGAAATGGATGAGTGAGGGTTGTGAAGAAGGAAAAGATAAAAAGGTTTTTATTATTCTTCCCTGAAGTTAGAGAGACCAGTTAAAACCCTCTAGAGGCCTCCAGGTCTGAGAAAAAATGCAGTCCCTTATTTTGTTTTTTTTAATTGATTCTTTCTCTCCCTCTATTTTTTTTTTTAAGTCCCTTGTTTTTCAAGTCTCAGCAAACCACGACTCCCAACAAAAATAGTTTTCTGGGCATCGATGTTATGACCTCTCAGGCACGTTTAATCAGTCAGTATTTATTAAGGATATCCAGTGTGTCTGACACTGTGTTAAGAGGTAGAAAAATAATAATACCCGACATATACCAAACTCCTTTTCAGGTGCCAAGGCATATGGTAAGTATTTTTCAGGGTGTTTTCCTACCTGATACTTTTGCTATTTCAGAGGGAGGAGGCAATGGTGTACCTTAGGAGGAAGAACGTGTGTGTCCAGATGCTGATTTACCCTCGGTGAGCCCCAGTTTCTGAAACAGGAATAATATCAATAATACCTACCTAATCAGGTTGGCGTGAGGATTATAGGAGTTAATTACAAGAAAACTCCCAGCCTATGCATAGCTCAACAAAGCAGAGATTTTTTAAAATTAAGAAACGCAGAAATACAAGGCTGTATGCAGCCTGGGTCACAGTGTTAGGCAAAGTGTGCGCTGTTTGGGGAAAGTGAAGCCATAGATGCTTTTAGTAAAGGTCAGTGGTGTGGTGGAAGTAGGGCTACACTGCAGCAAGCTGTGGATGAAGGGCAGGTGAAGAGCAGGCAAGTACTTCAGTCTTTGGGCTCTGGAATGGGGGAGAGAGTTGGATAACTGAGAATTACTTGGTGTATGGGTGGAGCCTTGAACGTATCAAGGTGTTCATGGGAAGCAGTAGGGCGATGAGGAGAGTTTGAAGATGCAAGTGAGAGGTGAATCACCTGTAGATCCAACCAGTGGGAAGGTTGGGGACGGTGGGATTCAAAATACTGGACAGAAGAGGACATGTCTACTTTTCTGTTGCAACCAAAGGAAGGGAGCAACTGAGTGGATGCGGCCACAGATATTTAGAGTGAATCCTGATAATTTGCAGAGGGATTTTTTGGGCTTGTTTTCCCCATGAAGATGGGGCAAAGTCATGTACTCAGTAAACAGAGCTTAGCATGGGCAAGGACAGAGGTTTTAACATACAAGTTTTTAAGCAATAGCTACCAAGAACTTAAAAACGATTAAATAAGGAAATGTAGGAAGTTTGCCCAACTGAGAGACAAGTTAAAGAAAAGTGTATCTCTTTTTATTCTCACTCTGGAAATAAATGAAGACCACCAAAAGAGAACTTGCAGAGTGACTCTCTTTGTCAGAAGCTCACAGGAGAGAGAGAAGTTAAGACATCTTAGTGAGGGGAAAGGTCAGGCTTCAGGTGTGCCCAGATCACGGCCACTGGCAGGGGGAGGCTGTAGGCAGGGTCACTAGTGGCAGGGTACCTTCTGTGTTGGGTCACAGGAGCACAGGTGGCCTTCTTTGATAAAGTTGGAGTCTGGCACATAAATTAGGGAAGCTGCCTGTTACTTGTGGAGGCCTGGCCACTTTGGACCAGTTGTTAGATAGAGAAGTTATTGTTCAGCTTTTAGGGTTCTTAATACAAACTTGAGTCTGATTTCCTCCATGTCTGACTTATAGGAGGCCAATTTCCTGGGCTGGCTGTTGGAGATGAGGTGTTGGTTTCCCAGGTGGGTGTCTGAGGGCTGCAGGTTAGAGTTCTCTTTTCTACATGGTCTTGTAGTTGTTCACTTGAATGTTCAGTTTCTTATCACTTTATTACTGTTGAAACTTCAGTGACTTTTTA
>PVKS010012874.1:0-52474 GCA_004027875.1 Aplodontia rufa
TGAGAGAGGGAAAGAGAGAAACTATTTAGTTTTTCATGTGGCCTTTGTTGCTACAACACTCAGTTGTGCACATGGTGCTGGGGTTCAAACTTGGGTCTACACGCATGCTAGGCAAGCGCCATAACCGCTGAGCCACCACTCCAGCCCCAGAAAATGATTTTTCTAAAAAAAAAAATAATAATAATAAGTTAAAAAAAAAGAAAATGATTTTTCTAAAAGCTTTCACATCTGAAGTGATATTTGTTTTTATATATTTGTTTTTATATATTTTATTTTCTATGTTCTAGGACATTTTGAAAATTTAAATGCATTCTTAAAATTAGTCATTGGGCCTGTCTACTATATGTTGCAGATGGTTATCTATGATCTCCATGGAAGTAAATATAAGCAAGAGATCTACTCTAATGTTCCCGATGCTACAGCATGGTCTTTTCCAAATGGGGTACTGATAAAAGTTGTAAGAGGCTGGTAAGAAATATCAACATTTTATAGCATATTTTCTAAAATTAAGCATGCCTTTTAATATTTATATTCTTTTTATATTTATATTCCTTTTCCTCTAGTATTTGATATAATTTTCTGAAAGTGCATTTTATACCTTGCTCTTTTTATTTGCTATGGCAGAAAATACAGGCTGCTCTTGGTACTTAAAGCCAGCAGTCACCAGTACTTAATATATATAATTTATACGATCCATGCCATTCTATAAAGGTTGTAGGATAGATTTGGCAACTTGAGTTAAATGCTTCAGTTGAATGAAGCAGAGTTTGAAAATGAGTTCAGACTATGTGGGATACTAAGGAATGTGAAGGTCACATAGAGTCATTTGTGTAGCTGAAATGCTCAAGAAGTGAGGAATTCATTGTATGCTCTGAAAATGAGGGAAAAACCTCAATTTGTTGTTATGGACCATGTCCCATGTACATGCTAGAGCCTGAATTTCTGTATCCAGTGTTTGGGTTAGTATTTCTATTGTAAGAAGTATGGTGTAGTGTTTTCTTTATATAACAAAATGTAACCCATCTCTGCATTATTCATCAAAAATAATATGAGGGTAGAAGTATAACTTGAAATTGTTAAGGTATTTCTAATATAAATGTCTAACTTTGTATATATAACATAAAGTGCATGGGTACATAAACATAGACATCGACATATACCACATGTACTATGTTCGGTATTTTTATTTCCAAGTTTTACGTATGTTTATTCTTATACTGCATGTCTGTAATTAAGTTAGCCCATATCATTATTTAAAAATAGCATTATATGCTAATAGTAGAAGGAGGCCAGTTTAAAAACAAGTAAGATAGATAAAATGATCTGTGACTTACTAAGTCTTATGCCTCATTTCTTAGAAAATTAGATATAACTTCTTGAATTTATATTTGTTTAGCTGGATATTATATGAGAAACCAAATTTCCACGGTCAGAAATGTGTGTTAGAAGAAGGGGAAAAGATGTTAAATCGTGACTGGATTCTTCAGAACAGAAAGCACCCACAAAATAACTTCATATTGGGTTCCATCAAACGTGTCTTAAAGGTAACAACGCTATTGATTTTCTTCTATTTTTAATTTTATTTATCATGTAGGAAAGCTGTGCAGCGGCTTTAGCAGTACTTAGTAATAGTTACTAATATTTGTGCCAGCTTTATTAATCTTTTTTATTGTATTGATAATTTTTGAATTTATACATATAAAGCAATGAAGTCAATTAAAATGAAAATTTTTAAGTATAATCTGGCCATTAAAATGGTACATGATATACTGTGTAAGATATATGTGTGTGTGTGTATATATGAATATATGTAACTTTAGGAATATGTCATCTAGGAATCTTTAGGAAAAAAAGCTGTTATTTCCAAATATATCTTCTTCTAGTTTAGCTTGCTACTACTTAGTACGGCTATATGCATGCATGCATGATTGTGTTTGTGTGTTAGGAGATATCAGAAGGATGAGGAGAGGAAGAAAGGTGTTGCTTTTTTTTCTTGCTAGAAAATGTTAGTGAAAATGAGGAAAGTCTTTCAATTATGATAAAAACATTTTCTGAGACATTCCATGGTAGTTTACGGAGGGGTAAAATTAGTGATAAGGGCAGATCTCAGATAAGGACAGAATATCATGTCATGTATTCTTCAAATTTCCTTCAGCAATTACATAATATAATACTGTGCAGTTACACATGTGACAGTCATCATGGGTATATATGATTTCAAGATATTATTTACATATTTAGAAATGTAAATTGAGGTGGACCCTGTTATGATTTGCTCCATGTTGTGAGAGTCACAGAACAAGTATGTAGAAAAACTAAAGGTGGCACACAGAAAAACTCAACTTATCAAAGGTGCGTCTGCATGTATTTGAATGAATCAAAACAACACACATACGTATCTAACATATTTGTGTCAGCTTTTGGATGTGATATCATCATGGATTCTGGGAATAGAAATGCAAGTGAGATATGGTCCCTTATTTCCTGTTGCTTTAAGTCTTGGGGAGAAGCTGTTGAGTCCTAGGATCTTATGACTTGGGAAGTGTTCTGCAGGGCCCTGAGGGCATACAAGGAAGAAGCACTTCACCTGTTGGGAAGAAGTTAGCTCCCTTGGAGGAGGTGGCACCTGACTTAAATCTAGAAAAGATAAGAGGAGGTAGACAGCTTGGGAGATGTGAGGGAGTTCCTTGTAGAACCACTTTTGTCCAGGTAAAGAGGTGAAGTTTGATGGCCTGGTGGTACTGAAAGAAGATGGCTAAAGCAGAGAGCAGTGACCGCCTCACCAGTGCTGCTAAAGCAGTGACCAGTTCAGCTCTGCAAAGAGCATTTGAGTGCTCACTTAGTCAGCTCACTAGAAATTCCTTCAGACGAACAGTTTGTAGGTGGAATCTTCTGGGATTATTGTAACTTGTGGTTTTGTGCCATGTAAAATCCAGGGGGCAAAATGAATAAGATTTGGCAATCAGCCACCCTCCTAAAATCAAACGAGAGTAAAATCGAAGAGATTTAATATGGTGAGTTTAGATTTGAGTGGATAGTTTCTCATCTGCACTTTGCTTGGAATATATTAGAAGGAAAAATACATCATGCGTTGTTTTCCTTCTTCCATTGTTCTTAGTTTTAAAACTAAAATCTTTAGGTTTTTAGTTGCAGTGTTAATGTCTCGACTGGCTAACGACTTTTGGTGAGGAAGGAAAAACTCTTAAGCATTGAACAGAAAAAGCATTCACATTTTTCTGAACATTTCGTAAAGTAAACATCAGGCACTGAGCTGCTTCCTTTTTCTCCAACCTTGCCAAAATTTTGCGTATGGATAGCTTCATTTTTATGGTGGCTATCGCCATGCCAAATTCACCCAGACCTATGGCAACTTTATATTGTTTCATCATCTTAGTGGTTGGTTTAGTCATCTGAGTAGTCCAAACTTTAGCGTCCTTTAACCCATTATGTCCCATTGTTCTATATGTAGGACACTTATAAAACTGCTCAATTCAAGTTTCCATAGGTGTCCTGTGTATAGGGAAGTGGTGCATAATGGGTTAAAGATGATGTTTTCACCGTGTCTTTACATGGTGGCTGAGAACAGATACAGCAGATAGCCTCAGTTTTCAGCAACTGTAAATTCCACTCGAGGCTTATCTGTGCCCCCAAGAATTGGGAATTGGGAATGGGAATCGCAGTGCAGTGAATCTTGACTCAGGCACTTTCTTTTCTGAAATAGAAAATGAGTCCTGCAAATTACTTTGTTTACTGTGCACTTAATAGTCTTTTTAAAGGCATGGTATTTTTCTTTTGGCCAGAAGGTTATGCATACTTCAGTAATGAACCAAGAAGAGAGAGAGAGATCCATTGTTAGATCAGGGACTGAAGGCATTTTTACGTAAGGTAGAATCAGCTAGATTTTCTTACTGGTTTTGTTAACTAGAATTCATTCCCACTCTGTTTCACTTTTATAACTTTGTTTTTGTTTCTACTAAGTATCTTAATAGTCTAAGCTTGCAAAGTTTACCAGGTTACATTTGCTAAGTATAGCATGACTAGAAGTGTCTGTGAGGAGGCCAGTAAACTGTTAAATTGTTGTTGCTAGGTTAGTATAAAGTGTCCTTCCCTTGCTCATGTTTGATTGCCTTTGTCCATCAAGAATTATAACAGCTCTTCCAAAAGGTGCTCTTTCTGTGAATAGCCACCATAGAAGACAACAGTGAAATCTTTTTCAATCAACTGGAGAAAAATTGGGCTTCTAGTAAAGATAGCTGAGTATGTCTCTTCTTGTTTTTGTTTATGCACATTTCTTAGCTGTCATTATGTTTTTGCTGCTGCACTGTTTCCGTTGGTGTTGTAGACATGAATTCCTCTTAGCTTTCCCCTCTTGAAGTACACCACCCAAACATTGTATAACACAATGCAGAGGAAACTTGTTTGTGTGAGAGGCTTAGTTATGTATTCTGTTACTGTACCTCAGATCCCTGGAGGAACATTAATAGGCAGCATTTGAAATAACAATGTTACTAGAAGTATTATGAATTGCACACAAAAGACCGTTGAAGATTGACAGTTCTGGAGATTTCTGGCTATTTTTGAAATAAAAATTTAGGAGGAAATATACTTTCATGTTTCAAAGGAGTTCTTAGTTTTTGCTTCTTTAATATGTTGCATTTTAAAACTGATTTTCTGAAATGAGGTGCATAAATTTTCTTGCCTTTATGTATTTTTAAGGAAAGTAGAACAGTTTATAAGCATAATAAAATACATAATATATTTGAATTTTATTATTTTAGTGGTCTGTTTATAGTCAACTTTTTTGTACTAAACAGCATTTTAGAAGGATAATTGTAACATCATATTTTAACTAATAGTGGTCTGTTTATACTCACCTTTTTTATACTAAACAGCTTCATTTTGGAAGGATAATTGTGACATCATATTTTAACTAATAAAATTTATATTTGAAGTCCTAAATTTCCTAAGATGGTTCTAAATGTCTTCTATATGA
Organism: Aplodontia rufa; assembly: GCA_004027875.1. Taxonomy (NCBI): domain Eukaryota; kingdom Metazoa; phylum Chordata; class Mammalia; order Rodentia; family Aplodontiidae; genus Aplodontia; species Aplodontia rufa. Next base: position 4,994 of record PVKS010012874.1, read on the forward strand.
ACACTGAAGAGTATATTCATATTATAATTAACATTCTAAATTGTTTTACATATTAATGAGAATGATTGAAAACTTAGTTTGGGGAAAGGTTAAATTCAAAAATTGGGCTGGAACGGAGGAACCGTGGCTCAGCAGTTACTACTCTTGCCTGGCAGTGTTCTCAGACATGGGTTCGTATCCCAGCACACATACACAATGAAGTGTCAGAGCAACGAAAGCCACGTGAAAAATTAAATAAAAAATTGATTGACTCTTTCTCATTGTCCCCCTCTCTCTAATTAAAAAAAAGAATTCAAAAATTGCAGAACTTGAAAAATATAGTTTCAGTCTCTAATAAACATTTCCTCTATAAATTCTGTGTTCAGACAGAAGGTTATCTGTAATTTCAGAGAGGGGGGAAATAATTGTGATATTACTTCCCTAAAAAAGAATGTGGTCTTTTTTGAGTTATGAGTTGACTATTATAAGAGATTTTCATAAATAATAATTCAGAGAGTTCTCTTTAGTTGAGATGAAGGAAGCATCTTTAGAACTTCTAAAGGCCCTGGTGGGGTGGAGGCAGGATGAGACTAGCTCCACTGCAGAGCTGTGGGAAGTAAGGGCGTCCCTGTGCAGTAGAACAGCCAATGGAAATGTGGATTGGGTGTGGTTACATTTTGAGCCAAGGGCTGTTAATGTGGAAAGTGGTGTTCTCACAAGCATGGCTCTATTAAGAGTAGCTTCAGCTTGACTGGTGGTTGTGACTGGGCCATTATTGAAGTGTGGACCATGACAGTGAGATTAGATAGGAACAGATAGACTGGAGTGTAATTTTTGAAGAGAGGATCTGATGGTACATGGTGACAGTACCAAATTTTTTATGACTGACAGAGTATAGTATCAAATTTTATAATGCCTTTATCACACCAGTTTACACTTAAAAAAAAAAAAAACACAGTTCCACAAGTAGGAAAGCAGATTTCCTTTCCCCTCACCTCTAATTCCTACTTCTTTTGTCCGTGTAAATTAGATAAACACTCTGAAGGCGTAGTGCCTCTCTGTTCTTTATTTTTTATGTCCCCCATGAGATCAGCTTTCATTTAACTCCCTTCCTCCCTTATGGCTTTGTTATGCTTCTAAGAAGGAAGGCTTACAGACCTTTGGCACTCATAGCCTTTAGTAACTCTGAGCATTATTTAATGGAACAAGTGTTTAAAAGAAAAAAAAAAACAAAAAATTGGGACAATAGCGTTTTCATCAGCAATATTTATAATTTTCATGTTATTAACATGACTTCTTAGAAAAATTCATTTAAAAAATGATTAAGAAGCAACAATATTTCCTTTATGGGGTATATGTGTGTGTGTGTATGTGTATGTGAGAGAGAGAAGAAATTCAACTGAACAATGAGAATAATTGTAACTCTGTGTCCAGGGAGTTGAGAATGCTAGCCTGTGTGTCTCTGGATGATTTCAAAGTAAAATTGCTTATTTGTTGTTTTTCAGGATTTCAGCATTCCAGAGATAGAGCTTTGCCCACAGTCTGACCCAACTTGTTGCCCTATCTACATACAGCGAGCAGTCCCCAATTTAGAAGAACTGAATATCCCCAAATCTGTGTCTTTTACTGTGAATTCGGGAGTGTATGTATCAGTTTCTTTTTATTATTGTGACTGATAGTCACCAGAGTTGATTTTTTGTTTCATATATCAGTAGGTGACATACAAGTTTCCAAAGTTTTAATTAATTTATTTTATTTATGTTCCTGGAAAGACACCTGCGGGGTTTTAAACAAATTCAGTCTTTTTGTGGATCCAATTAAGGCTTTGATGTATGACTCAGAGGAACATGGTTGGTGGATCTGTTGTTTCCCACGTTTTGGGGTTGAGAAATAAAAGCATGTCCCTACTCTAAAATTCTAGGTGCCAGGCACATGTCTCTTTTTAGTTTATTACTCCTCTTTTCTCGAAAGTCAGGTGATGTTGCCCTCATGTTATAGATGAATGCTTTGTCCCAGGCTACTGGATGCTAAGCACAGATTTGAATTTAGGCCTCTGTGATTCCAAAGGTATTTGTAGGACCATGCATCTGAGTGCAGTCTTTGTTTAGTCCCTGATTGGCCCCTGTCACAAAAAGCAGTTCAAGCCTGGCTCAGCATGGATTCCCTTTCTCTCTTCCATTGTTTTAATCTGCAATGATGACAGTAGATGTACAGTTTTGGGGTCAGTATAGGACAGCTTTCATTATTTCCTCCAACCATGAGTTACAACTCTTGGACAGACCTAGTACTTAGTCCTATCCATGGAAATATCTGTAATTATGAAGCTTGGCTGGGAGATAGATGGATCTTTTTATAATCTTATTTTAAATATTATTTCTGTAGTAGAACTGGTGTTGATTCTAAAACTGTTGGTCAATATTTAAAATGCCTATGGAATCCCTTCCTCTGATTGTCCCAGTTTGAAAAAGTATGGATATACTGAAATGATTTTGAATTTTCAGTTGTATTCTGCTTTGGGCATTAGAAAATTCTAAAAGTAAAACTTGGAAAACATATTTGACTTATAGGCTATGTAGTGAATGAATGTAAGTACTTGTACTTAATAACATGTTAGCTCTGTGTGCTATCTGGCTAATCACTTTGTGTTTTACTTGTGCAATTCTGTGATAGAGGAGTTTTGTTTTTTAATTTGGGGCAAGCCCTTTTTACTTTTACAGAATCAGATGAAAGCATTACTATTGTACTTTAACCAATCATTTACTTCTTATTTAGTTGGCTTGCCTACCCAGATATTAATTTTAAAGGTCAAGCTACAGTTTTGGAGGAAGACCATGGGCTCTTTGAGATTTCTGCAGCAGAAATGAAATCGTTGCTTCCACTTCAAATGGTAAGCAAACTCAGAAAGAAGTGTCCCTTTTCCCAAATACCCATGAATCCAAAATTAAATAGCTGTGATGATTACTCATACATCTCAATCTGAGCTGAATATGTGTACTACTGATTCGGCAAGCTATATATGTTTCTGTTTTTATTATAGAGATGTCTGAATTTGCCTTGTATTGTCCCACATGTGTCACAGTACCTGCAGTTTTCTGTGGAAATTCTAAATGTTTAATAAAGATGTGGATTTCTTTGGTTGATGTTTATTAAAAAATGGGTTGTAGTAAATTACACTCCTCCACTTCAGTAATAACAGTAAGCGCAGCATTAATAATAAGTGGATAGTTCTGTCATATTTACTTTCCTCAGTATTTTTGTTGCAAACTTTTTTTTTGCAGGGAAGAACTACTCAATTAAATGTTGACTGTGTGATAAAACATTTTCCGTTCTTAAGTGCCTTTTTTTTATAAAACAGAAACCATGACAAATTAAGAAATTTTAAGAAATAGCACAATGTGTAGTGGTATTTTGAAACACAAAAATTACAGTTAGGTTTTTTTGTGAAGAAGGGATCACTTTTTCTGTTGTACAACCTTAGTATTATGAAGGCGTCAAGTATGATTAAAAAGTGTTGGTAGAACCTTGAAGGAGAAGTGTGGATAGCTCAGTGCTCTAATTTAGAAAGTTCAATTAAATGTAGGAGGGATATTTGGATAATTGGCTTAGAAATCTCTGCCAAATATGACTGCTAAATCTACTAGCAATTCAACTCTTCTGTTTAGAACATTCTGCACGGCTCCAGCAACCCAGCCAAAGATTCCCATCCCTTTTATCTCAAGGCACTCACGATACCCATTTCCTGATTCAGTTTTCTACTTAAAGACTTATCATCAGTCAATATATATTTTATGTATTTATGTTTTTAAAATATCTGTGTCTTCATCCCAGAAAGGGAGTTGCATGACAGTAGGGACTTATAAGTTTTATTCACAGCTTTACCTCAATACAGAATAGTAGGTGCTCCATGAAGGTGTATTGAATGAGTGAATCATACATTATAGGAGCAGATAAGGAACTGATCATAGAAGTGTAAGTGAGGTACAGCTTAAAGGGCTGGTCAACTCCTTAGGCAGAGATAATAAGGAGTATTTCAGGCAAGGAGAAAGCATGAACTGAGGCTTAGACAATTGACATTCCAGGTCCAGCAGACAGAAATAAAATTAAAAAGGCACAGAGTATGGGGCATCTGTAAGTTCCAAAATATGTATGTATTCACAAAAATAAACTATTACATGTTAATATAAATACCTTTCATGAGAAGTTATTATATTTTCCAAAATAAACAAAGCATGTTTAATGAGGAGAGTGGAATTGCTTTACAGATATGCACATATTTTATAGACTAATAGAAGACAACTGTGATTCTGCATTCATTTGATTAGAAGATATGGTTTTCATATGTGGAAAAAATATGTTCTCGTACAGAAATGTGCTTGGAAAACAAGATTATTTTGATAGCATTTTTAGATAATTGTAGCTGTTCTTTTTTTCAACAAAATACCAAAATTTGACTATTTGTAATTTTTTAATAGATGTAGTATGAAATTTTTAAATTTGTTCTTTTACAATAAAAACCAATGCTTTATCTTGTACTGTGAAAAAAAAAAAAGAAGAACATTCTGCATGGTGGATTTAATCCTGAGTGCTCATGTGTGCCGAAGGACTAAAACTCAATTTTCTTTCTTGTAGTCATAATTTGAAACCTTTTAAAAATTTCTTGTCCCATCTGCATTGATGTGCAGCAATCTGAGACAGTTTTGACTACTATAGAGATCTATACTTAAAATGTATAACTTAAATTTTATTGCTATATAGTGTTAAACAGTTAAATTTCATAGAACCTACATATGTCACTTAGTTACTTTGAGAGATTTTTAATATTAAAATATCTTGTCATCTAGGGTGGACTGAAAGTGGAAATGCCTATGAACTTAAAGGTAAGTGTTGCAAAGACTCTTGTAGCCAAAAAGGATTTGGAATTATTAGAATAAAACAGTTACCGGAACATATAACAATATCTAGTTAATGCATGTTGGGTTGGTGGGAAGTGGCTGCACAGAGTGTTCATCTATGGCTGTGATTGGGGAGTGGGGTCAGGATACAAAGTTGAAGCTCAAAACCCCCCTATTGTCTACATCATGGCAAGGTGATAGGTCTGACTTTTTAGAGAGGGGAGTTTGGGGATAGCAGCTAGATGGTGAAGTGAGGATGCCTTGCAGCTATTTGGGGGTGACTTAGGAGATCAAGGCTGATGAGAAGGAGGTATAAGTAGCTCTTCTCACATCATTGTCTGTTTGGAAGTGTAAGTACCTGAGAGGAGGAGTAGAGGCAATAAAAGCTGGGAGGCAGTGGTGCCAGCATAAAGCACGTGAGGAAAGAACGTAGGAGGCAGAGTTACAAAATGTGTGTAAGGAGAGAGAAAAACCAGTGCAGTGATCAAATGTGCAAACACCCCTCCTTGTAGGTAAGTTATGAAACCACCAGTCTGAGACAGACATTCATCTTTCTCCTGTCTTTACCACTCCCATCCCTCCTATTTCTGGGCTTCCTAATTTATGGAATTGACTGCCTTTTCCTCAGAAACATAGATGGTTTTTTAAAACTTATGTATCTGGGTATATCTAATGCACCTTGACTTCATATGCTCAAATTGTGTGTGTGTATGTGTGTGTGTGTGTATCTGAGTTTAAAAAAATATTTATGCCTACCCACACTCAGATACTATTTGGAATGGGTGCATGGTCAGAATTTTTCAAGTAGCCCCAGATGATTTGAAAATGCAGTTAAAGTTGCCAACTTCTCGTCTAATGCACAGTTAACTGTGACACTCTGAGTGATTCCTGTCTCTCTTAGACTAATGAATCAGAACTTCAGATATGACAGATTCAGGCTGTCTTCCTTGTACATTTACAGTTTGACAGGATTTAGGCATATGTGAATGAATTGGTTATCATAAATAATCACAGTTTACAAGCTGTTAGGTGTTAACTAACGTTGATAATGTTACAATAGCTTACTCATCAAAGAATTATTGCGTTTTACTTGGTTTGAATGTTGTCATCATATGTAACATGTAAATTCAAATAAACTAGGTGCAGCGGCACACATTTATAATTGCAGCTACTTAGGAATCTGAATCATGAGGATCCCAAGTTCAAGGACAACATCTATAATTTAGCAAGACTTTGTCTCAAAATAAAAATTTTAAAAGGATCTGAGGCTGTAGCTCAGTCATAGAGCTCTAGTCTAGCATATTGAATCCCTGAATTCAATCCCCAGTACCACAAAACAAGCAAGCAAAGAACAACAAAAATCAAAAAATATTTCACTTCAACCCCCTGTGAAAATCTAATATGTAGGAAATGCAAGATCAGTATTATGAGGTTTTCTTTTTTTGTTTTTATATTGGGTGTTGACCCATGGGCACTTAACTACTGGACTACATCTTAGCCCCTTTTTATTTTTTATTTTGACACAAAGTCTCACTAAGCTGCTGAGACTGGCTTTGAACTTGTGATCCTTCTGCCTCAGCTTCTCAATCCGCTGGGATCATAGGTGTGCACCACCACACCTGGCTTATATAATGTTATCACCTTTTAGTTTAGTGTATTAAAGTATAGGGCCTTATTTGCCAAGATCGTGTGTTGGTAGGTGTGCACAAATTATTCCATTAATCACAAACAGGATTCAGTGATAAAGTATGGATAGTTTAAGGATATAATCAGTGTTATTTCCACATATTTAAGGCAGCTGGTACTTGAGAAGTTAAAAAAAGCAAAATGTAACAAAAGAAATATGGTACCAAGCCAAATTTGAAGCAAATGAAATGTAATAAATTTGGTTTTTTACTATACTTGTCCCACTAACCCCAGATTTTAATCAAGTACCCAATTTAAAAGGTCATAATTTTTAATCACTTATTTTTAGAAATATTTGTACTTAAATTTTAAAAATTTACATGTTTGTTTTCAACAAGCATTAATGAACATAGAAGCAGTTAAATTTTGTAAGAAATGGAATACATTTTCTAAACTCAATAGCTAATTTATTGTTATACCCTGGAAATTCTAGAGTCCGTCTTTCTTTCTTTCTTTCTTTCTTTCCGTCTTTCTTTCTTTCTTTTAAAGACAGAGGGAGAGTGAGTGAGAGAGAGAAGGGACGAGAGAATCAGTTTTATTTAGTTTTTCATGTAGCCTTTGTTGCTCCAACACTTGGTTGCGTATGTGGTGCTGGGGTTTGAACCCGTGTATTCCCACATGCTAGGCAAGCACCATAACCACCAGGCCACCACTCCAGCCTCAAGTTTTTATTTCTTATAGAGGAAATTCAATAGATAAATCCAAGTCTATATTAAATTCAAAACACAGCAGTGACTGTATAAGGATAAAAAATGCAAGGACAGTTTAGCCTATGAAATGATCCTAGGATTTCAGTGACCAGAATAATGTACTTAAACCTGAGAGAGGCATGTTATTAACATATTTTACCTTTATAGTGATAAGAATCACACTCCATGTGAATATCAGGCACTGTGCTATGTTATAAGTCCGTACTCACATCGTGGTCTTTAATGAGATGTAAACATGCATACATACTGTAGAGTATGATCATGTTAAATAATTTTTTCATATTTTCCAGGTTATTGTTTATGAAAAGCCTCACTTCTGTGGACAGGCCAAAGACTTTAGTGAACATATTGATTCTGTCCCTAATTTTTTAAAAAATGGGGATTTTCAAGGAATTGGATCAATTCGTGTCATCGGCGGAGTGTGAGTGTCATATTTTCAATACTTAGTAGTCTACTTTTGAAGTCCATAAAGTAAGTGCTAAATAGCAAACACAGCTAGCTTTAATCTAAAAATATATATCTCTTCTGTAATATGGGAAGTAAAAATGATGCTTACTAATGGCTTTCTGTGAATTCTTGAAGGTATTGATGTTGAGATAGAAACTACTTTCTGCATTTGATCTAAAACATCACCACTTAGCATTTCTAAACACAGCATATAAGATGAGAGTTAGAAGTAAAGTTTTTTTTCACTGAGTACAAACATGAGAGAGAGCCCAGTTTTATCTTCTGTTGCTCTGTTGATCTTTGTTGACTAATGTGCTGAAGACCTTGACAGTGAGCCTCTGTTGTTAAAGAAATAGCTTAGGTTGTTGTTTTCAAAGTGAAATTTTTGACACTGGTGACTTGTCTGTCTCCAAACTCTTGAGGAAACTCAAAGAACCCCTGGGTATAACACAAGCATACCCATGAAGATAAAATCATGAAGAAGAAATTTCCTGCAAAGCTTATTTACCATTGTCAACCCAGTGCTGGAATCCCTTCAGAAACATTCTCATGTCTCCAGCAATACGTTGGTTATTTTGGAATATTAATTCATTTTAATTTTAAGCATTAGTGTCTCTCAGTATTTGCTGTAACATCATATAACTTGTTTAGGCTCATCTTGCAAATTATGCAAAGCTTTTTTTATTATAGGCATTAAATAGCTTATCTAAGGTCACTTTAGTGTCTAACACATACGGGCTTAGACTTCACAATCTATGGCAACAAATTAAGTGATGGCCATACCAGCCAAAATGAAAATTTAAGAGACCATAACAAACTAGATATGTGGGTCATGTTGATAATTGGTCTGACACGTTGATAGTCATTTAATTACTTATCCTTAAATTTCAAGAGTATGCTTGGGAGACTGAAGTGGTGGCTCAGTGGTTATTGCACTTGGCTGGCATGCAGGAGGACGTGGGTTCAAACCCCAGCACCACGTTACACAACAAAGTGTCAGAGCAACAAATGCCACATGAAGAACTAAATAAAATTGATTCTCTCTCACTGTCCCTCTCTCTTTAAGAAAGAAAAGAAAAGAGTATGCTTGGGACTGAAAAGGACAAATGTGGTTTGGTTAAATACATGCATTATATTGTTTGGTTAAGTTATTGTACTTATTTGCAGTCTTTGATTTGTGAACACATCTGCTTATTAACCTACTCTATTTTTGCCTTTTCTTTTCTTAGGAATCTAAATGTTTTGCCCATTAATTAGGTAGATTTAAAACTAGTTTTCTGCTTCACAGCCTATTATCTACTAAAATTTGGTGTGATGAATATTGTTATTTCTAAGTTTTCCACAATTACTTTATTAAGAAAATTCCAGAAAATACGACTGTATATAGTGTGCACACTACCATTTTTATCTGGCACTTGCAGGAGAAAAATGTGATGTTCCCACTTAAAAATAACTGGCCGGCTTTATTCAGCTTTCATCATGTTTTTGCTTTTATAGTTGTCTAACTTTGTAGATTGTATGTACTCTTCTTTATTCCTGTCCAGGTTGAGGGATCTGAGGAAGTAACACAAGTAACACTGTTTTTAGCTTTTTATTGTTGTTTGTTTTTGTTTTAGTACAGGAGATTAAACCCAGGGCTTTGCATGTAGTAGATCCATCTTTGTGTAGCTATATCCATGCCCCACACACTTTTCTAAAATTTTGAGGTAGGGTCTTACTAAATTGTCCAGATTGGCCTCAGATTTGCAATTCTCCTGCCTCAACCTCGTGAGCAACTAGGATTATGGGTGTATGCCAACTCACCTGGTGAGACTGATGTTCCTAATTTTTCTCAGGTAATATTTTAAATGTGTAAATATCCTAGGTAGATATTTAAGTTGAAACTTCATCAGAACTTAGTCTGTTGTTAAAACTGGGCAGATTTCTGTACTGTCATGCAATAGATGTACCAATCTTGATCTATTTTTTTAACATTAAGGTCTTATTCTTTTTTCTCAATTTGCTGTAATTAAAGGCATGTTATGAATAGCCACATTATTTAAAAAAGAAGCTTGAAATTTAAGTTTTCTATGAATTTTTTTTATTCAGTAGTTTAAGAATAAAATAACTTTAGTCTCTCTACAAATTACAAGTATACTAAGGCATTTAAGTAGGTTTATTCCAATCCATGTGAATCCCCACCCCTGTGTCCCACCATATATTAAGGAGAGAGTACTGATTACTAAATGGATATTATTATTTTCTGCCCTCTGAAAACAATTTTTTGGAGTTGTTTTTTAAATCTTCAGAATGACTGTAGGGGGCAGGGAGAAATGAAAAACAGTGTTTTGCAGTCCTCCTGGACTTTGTTCTGACAAGTTCCTAAATTCTGAAGTCCTAGAAACTTAGAATAGTTATCCTTAGAATCTGCCTACTTGGAGGGTCCCTTTCCAATTGTACAGAGCATATAAAGTCTGAATTAAGCTGGTCTTCATGTTTTATGAACCATTGATGCTCATATTTTAGAAGTTACTGTGGATTATCCAGTAAAAAGATTTTGTGGAGGAGCTTCTCACTTCCTATACTGATACTTTTACATAAAGTGAGGAAACCTGTGTACCTGGAAAGTACTCAGACACAGTGTTTCCACCATAACCACTGATAAAGTGGTGGGACTAACACTTCCCACCTGTATTTATAGAAAGTTTTGGTGTACACATAGGGCACTAGGGCCAGCACCAGCTGAGTTGCATTTCCCAGTTCCTCTTTGGTAAACCCTCCTGTATTATGGTTTTGATTCTTATCCTGGTGAGAGGTCCTTGGACTGAAACCCTGAGTACATGTGTAACACAGTAGTCATTATGTGGTTCCAAAAGGGGTTACTCAGTAAAATAAGATCATCTTTGGATCTCGGTGTGAGTTTGTAACTTTTCTCATAGGCTGTATGTGCTTTCTATTATTTTTATTTGGCAGACTATTCTCTGAGCATGTTTAGTTTTGGTAACAAGTCATGCTACAAATATTTAATGAGGTTACTGTGTTGCAATTGTACAATTAACCTTTTGTTGTGAAAAGCTTTCAAACTATAAAAATTATTGATCCATGAAGTGCTTACCATTTGTCTGTCTTTGTAAATGGACACAAAGCAAATGTGTTGATTTTTAGAATATGGAGATGAACAACTATGTACTTTATCATGGTTTTCTCTCTTTTGCTTTCTTGACTAGCTTTATTAGTTGCTCAGTTGATTGTCCTCTGTATTTCTAGGTGGGTTGCCTATACAAAAGAACATTTTAAAGGCCAGCAATTTCTGCTTGAAGAAGGAGACTTTGAAGACACTAATGCTTGTGGGGCGTTAAGTGGCCCCATTTTGTCTTTCCGATACTTACAAGCTGTGAGTTTGCCTCTTTAATTTTAACTTCTTTATCATTTTATGAAAATTAGAAATGAGTACTGATAAAACATGAGGTTATGCTTCTAGCACTTAGGAACATTAAACTGAACTGGCATAATAATGATAAGTATTTATTTTTTACTTTTCATCCATTAATTTGGTAATCATTTTTTGAGCAGTTACTTTGTTAGATGTATTGTGCTAGGTGTTGGACATATAGTGGACAGAAACTCAGTCCCTACATCCCAAAGCAGGCATTCTTTTAGGGAATGTAGTACTTGTGCAAATATTCGATACTACTTGACTATGATCAGGTTAAGTCCTCAGAGTACCCAGGAAAATGTCAGTTGGTTAGTTATTTCCACTTAGAGAGTGCAACATGGGAAAGATGATGACTGAACTGAGGTTTCATGTTCAAGAGATACCCGCTGAGCATGGTGGTGCACTCCTGTAATCTCAGTGACACCAGAGGCTTAGGCAGGAAGATCACAAGTTCAAGGCTATCCTGGGCAACTTAGTGAGATTCTGTCTCAAAATAAAATTAAAAACGACTTGGGATGTAGCTTGACAGAGCACCCATGGATGCAGTCCCCAGTACCACTAAAAAGAAAAAAAAAAAGGGAGGACTGGAGTGGTGGCTTAGCTTTTACCTGGCACATGGGAGGACCTGGGTTCAAACCCCAGCACCACACATGCAACTAAGTGTTGTAGAAACAAAGGCCAGATGAAAAAAGAAATAAAGTTAATTCTCTCTTTCCCCTCTGTCTTTTAAGTAACTCTTTGTTTTTACGTTTTTTTTTTTTTTGAAGTGGAGTATGTCCAGGACAGGGTAAAAGATGAGAGTAGGTCCTGTTTAGAAAGAGACTAACACGTATTAATGTCAAGGTTGTAAGCCACTGGTTTTCAGTGCCATAGAGGGCACTTAGCAGTGTCTATAGAAACATTTTGGATTGTCATGCCTGGGAGTTTGGATGCTATTGGTAGAAACCAAAGATCCTACTACACCCCTAACATGTGAAGGTCAGTCCCCAACAGTGAATGGACACAAGTCCCAAAATATTAATAGTGCTTAGGTTGAGAAACCCTCAGTAAGTATAAGTGTGGTATATTTGGGGAAATGCACCTAAGTCAGGAGGTTAGGGAGAACTTTGGGAAGATGAATCCAGAGCCAGTTAATAAAAGATGTTGGGGAAGTCAGAATTCTTTTTCTTTTTTCCTTTTTCTTTCTTCCTTCTTCTTCCTCTTCCTTTTCTTCCTCCTCTTCCTTCCTCTGCGTCTCCTCCTCCTCCTCTCTTTCTTCTTCTTCTTCCTTTTATTTATTTATTTTTTAAGAGAGAGGGACAGTAAGAGAGACAGAATCCATTTTACTTAGTTTTTTCATGTGAATTTCATTGCTCTGACACTGTTGATGAATACAGTGCTAGGGTTTGAACCCGTGTCCTTGCACATGCCAGGCAAGCACTGTAGCTGCTGAGCCACCGCTCCAGCCCAGAATCTTTTTCTTAAAATGGCTGTGAGCCACTAGTGAGCTTTAAGTCTGGTGAGTGTGATTAGATTAATTAGAGTGATCTTTTTGGTGACTGTACGTAGAAATAGCATGGAATGCGGGAGGTAAGGCTATAGGAAAGAGGTCCAGAATGTTAGAAGGTGCCAGGTAGAAGTTGGCAAGGGTGCAAAGAGGAGATAGAAGTTAGAGAGTTCTTATAATTTCAGGACCTACCAAATGTTGCTTATTTTTCTGACCACCACTGTGAACTTTTAAATGTGCTCAGAGAGGCATGTTTTCTTATTATTTAGGTATTATCACTACGATCTCTTTCCAGAATAATCTTTACATATATAAATTTCTAAATTTTCTGGAATGTTCTTTGGAGAACAGTTCTTTGCTTGAGGGAATTGATGGTGAAGTGAAGGGTGATCACTGGGTCCACATAGACTTTAGATGAACACAGGTTGTGTCCTCTAGGTTTGCATCTTTTGGGGACAGCAGCAGCCCTTTTATAGTCTGCTAAGCAGGAGGAACTGGAAGGAGAGAAGCAACACAGGGAACAAGGGAGCAGTTTATTTTTTCATAATCGATCCTTCTCAGTAAGAAAACGAGTCAGTAACAAGTTCTACCTGAAGGAAATATAGGACGGGCCACTGAACATTGAGTTCTGGAATAGTGTGAGCAATAATGGATGGATGACTTTTGAAGTATAGTGCATAATTCTAACACTTTTGCTCCACTTATCCCTGCTTTACCTGACAACCAGAAGGCAAGCAAGACAAACTAAGTCAGAAACTTCTTGCTTTTTAGGAAACCATAGGCTATGATTTAAAGCCTCGTCTACCCAAAATTACATGATTAAAAAAAATTTCCCCAGCTTATTTAAAAAGAAGAGTTGGGTGGGGCATTACTAATGCTAGAAATTTTTAGCAGTGAATGTGGTGGTGTCTACCAAAGATGGCTGTGACTAAAACAACCAGAAACAAATTAACCCAAATCCCAAGTCACTGTTGAAATCTGCTGGTACTTGTAATTGAGAAAAGAAACAAATACTGTAACTAGATAGCTAAATAATTAAAAGATAATTGATACAGGGTCTATGTCTATAGTAATATACATTAGAAAACAGCATAAAAAGCATGTTAATTTCTGCTGTGCACCAAGGTTTTGGGCGTATACATATAGTATGACACTGTTTTTATATGAATAAAATGCCCTTCAAAGAAAACCTCTTTGTTTTTTGTTGTTTTTTTTAAAGAGAGAGAGGTCAGTGAGAGAGAGAAAGAGAGAATCAGTTTTATTTAGTTTTTCTTTTTTCATCTAGTTTTCATTGCTCTGACACTTAATTGTGTTTGTGGTACTAGGATTTGAACCCTGGTCCTCATGCATGCCAGGCAAGTGCCATAGCTGCTGAGGCACTACTCCTGTTCTATCTCTCTCTCTCTTTTTTAAAGAGGCACAGAGAGAGAGAGAGAGAGAGAATCAATTTTTATTTAGTTTTTCATGTGGCTTTTATTGCTCCAAAACTTCTTACGTACATGGAGCTGGGGTTCAAACTCACATACTTGAACATGTCAGGCAAGCGCTGTGACCACTCAGCCACTGCTCGAGCCCCTGTTCTTTCTTTCTCTCTCTCTTTTTTTTTTTTTTTTTTTAAGAGAGAAGGACAGGGGGAGAGAATCAATTTTTATTGAGTTTTTCACGTGGCTTTTGTTGCTCTGACGCTTAGTTGTGTACGTGGGTGCTGGGATTTGAACCTGTGTTCTTGCGCAGGCCAGGCAAGCACCGCAACTGCTGAGCTACCTCTCCAGCCCCTGTTCTATCTCTTTAAATTAGATTTAAAAAAAAAAAAATCAAAATCAAGATGTTAGTTGGTATCTTATAGTTAAAGATATCATCACAATAATCCTAATATTCATCAAGTACTTATTAATGGCCTTACTTCCACACTTGCACTACATTATCTATTAACATCATTCCAAATGCTTAGACTTAAAAAAGCACCTTAACAGGCTGCAGTGGTGGCTCAGTGGTTACTGCATTTGTCTGGCATGCAGGAGTACATGAGTTCAAACCCTAGCACCACATACACAACGAAGTTTCAGAGCAATGAAAGCCACATGAAAAACTAAATAAAATTGATTCTCTCTCTAGCTCTCACTGTCCCTCTCTTTTTTTTTTAATTCATTGTATATAGTCTTACATATAGGAGGGAATCATTGCCACACATTAATGAACATATAGATATTGACAGAGCAAGCCAAGGCTGATGCCAGTTCATGATCTCCCCACCTTTGAGTTCCCCGTGATCCTATATTTCCCCTACTTTACCCCCATGTTAGTTGGGATTCTCATGGAAGTCAGAGGTACCCCACTGAGTTGATAAACCCCCCTACTCCCTCCCTTGAACTGCCTTGATATCCCTTCTGTTCCCGCCTCCCACCTCCTCCCTTCATCCCCCAGTTTCATAGGCATGGTTCCCCCTGCTCATATAAAAATTCACCCATGTTGAGGTTGTAATTAGCTTTGCCAACTTTAAGTCTGTTTCCGATTGTATTCTAGCTTCCACATATGAGAGAAAACATTAGACCTTTGAGTCTCTGAGTTTGGGATATTTCACTTAGAATTGTTTTTTCCATCTCCATCCATTTGGCTGCAAATGCCATGATATCGTTTTCTCTAATAGCAGAGTAGAATTCCATTGTATATATGTGCCACAGTTGTTTAATCCACTTGTCCAGTGAGGGGCATCTGGGCTGGTTCCATAGTTTAGCTATAGTAAATTGAGCTTCTATAAACTTTGATGAAGCTGTATCTCTGCAGTAAGCCAATTCTGCTCTTTTGGGAAAATACCCAGGAGTGGAATTGCTGGGTCCTAAGTTGGTTCCAGCCCTAGTTTTTTGAGGAGTCTCCAGAGTGGCTATACAAGTTTGCAGTCCCACCAGCATGAAAGTGTTCCTCTCTTCCCACAACCCCTCCAGCATCTGTCATCGTTTGTATTCTTCATTTTTGCCACTCCGACAGGAGAGAGGTGGAATCTCAGTGAAGTTTTGATTTGCATTTCTCTAATTGCTAGTGATGTAGAGCATTTTCTCACATAGTTGTGAGCTTTTTGGACTTCCTCCGTTGAGAAGTTTGTTTAGCTCCCTAGCCCATTTATTGATTTGATTCTATGTGGCTTTGGTGTTCAGTTTTTTAAGTTATTTGTATATTCTGCATATTAGCACTCTTTCTGAGGTATAGCAGGCAAAGATTTTCTCCCATTCTCTAGGTTCTCTCTTGACACTCTTGAGTAATTCATTAGCTGTGCAGAAGCTTTTTAGTTTAATGGCATCCCATTCATTTATTCTTGGCTTTAATTCTTAAGCTATTGGAGTCTTGTTAAGGAAGGCGGTGCGACACCTATGTTGTATAGTGTTGATCCGATTTTTTCTTCAAGCAGTTGTATAGTTGCTGGTTTTAACTTCCAGATCCTTGAACCATTTTTATTTGATTCTTGTGCAGGGTATGTCCCCCTCTCTTTAAAAAAAAAAAAAAAAAAAAGAAAAAAGAAAAAAAGAAAAAGAAAAACCTTAGTGGAAAAAGGGATTTCTTTCAGTCAAAAGATTATTAGCATTTTATTTGTAACTATTAATATAGGATCACATTGAAGACCAGTATACCTATATAATAAAAAATAGTGCATGATTTTCAAATACTTTTTATAATTTAAATTTATTAACTGAAATATGTTCAGATGAAATATGCTAAAAATTAAGCATTTAGATGACAAAATTTTTATGCATGTTGTGAAAATGCTTTAAAATTTTATCAAGTTAATGGTTTGTTAAATTGTGTATTTCTTAGACATAGTATGTAGTTGGGAAGGGACTCATTTTTCTATTTACTTTTTTGCAGCATTAGGGATCAGATCTAGGGCCTTCTGCATGCTAGGCAAGCGCTCTACCACTAAACCACATGTCCAGGAGCCTGGGAAGGAGTTCTTAAAGGTCTTGTGTTGGTGGCAGAGCTGATATAAGGCATCTTTTCCTCATACAGAAACTCAGATGTCTGTAACGTGGGAAAGAGTGAAGCATGACTTTTACAGTCTCACTTGAAGTAGTTTAAAAAAGAAGACAGGTAGAAAGGCTGCATGGTGCAATGCAATCTTAATGTCCTGGCTCCAGTACATGGAACACTCTGAATTTTCTAAGGTCAAATACCAGACATGTTCCCTGGGGATAATGTGCTCTGTATCATGGAGTGCTTTGGAAAAGACAACCAGAAACATGTTCCCAATTCCAAATGAGTCATTCAGATACATAATTGACTTGGAGCTGATTATTTTTTAAGAATGGAAAAGACAAAAAGGAATATAGGATAATTTAGGCTCCAGGGGTTCAGTAAATTTTTATTCCTTGACTTCCTCAATAAAACTTTCTTGATGAGCTTGTCTTTCCTCAGTTTTATACTAGTGTAGCTTTTAGATTTTCCTTTGCAATGATTTTCAGACTTTGGTCTTCTTTTCCAGACCTCTGAAACCAGGTGGTATGCAGCAGGGACCCTGATTTCTCTTTTGTGGATGGATACACCAGATCTCCCCTAGTGTCCCTATCATGTTATCCATGGAGTCAGGGGGTTGTAGCACAAGAACTCAGGGACCTGATCAGCTGACGAAGTTTATGGAATTTAAAAGTAATCAAGTTACTGGTCCTTAGAACTTATCTTTGAGCCTGAAGCAACTGCTGATTAGTTTTCTCTAATAGCAGGGACTGCTGAACTTAAAACCATATTACACTATCCAAGTGCTTTAAAAATATAAAATGGAGAGCTGGAATTTAGCTCAGTGGAAGAGCACTTGGCTAGCATGTGCAAGGCCCTGGGTTCAGTCCCCAGCATCTCAACAATAACAAAAGAACATAAAATGGAGTACAGTTTTTAAGGCCATGACATCATCATTTATTCTTCTTGAGCTGAAGGATTCCATTATAATCGGGGGATTTTCAAAGTTGTTTAATCATGCCTAGAGTAGTAGAAAGATAGTACTGAAGTAACCTGGGCTTGCCCTGGATATGACTTTGAGGGCCTGTTCCACTCACACCCTGAACAAGGTAATTGGAACTTTATTGTTTCATTGACTTTTTTTTTGCATATTTTATATCACCCTTTGAATGTGTAAACCCTGGAGGTTTATACCATGTGATTGGGTGTAGAATTGAAACACGACTCTTGTGCTCACACGCGTTGGCTTATACCTAAGGCTCTGCCCAGCAGGCATACCACATTAATGGCAACTAATTAATTAGATCAGATATGGTATAATTGGTAGGCTTGAGACAAAACTACAGAGAGGGACAAAACCTGGAGAATTGCTCATACTGGGAAAAGTACTTTGAAAAAGATGGAAGGCAAAAGGTACAAGGGAAAAGTGGAGCTTGGTGGTGCAAACCTGTAATCTCAGCAGCTCTAGAGGCTGAGACCAGCCTGAGCAACTTAGCAAGACCCTGTCTCAAAATATGAAAAGGGCTTGGACTGTAGCTCAGACGTAGAGTACCCCTGGGTTCAATCCCTAGGTTTGTTTTTTTTTTTTTTCTTTTTCTTTTCTTTTCTTTCTTTTCTTTTTTTTTTTTTAAAAAGCCCTGAGATAAGAAAAGTCACAAATAAAAATAGAAGATGGAAAGAGAAGAGTGATGACCACCTGTGTCCTTCTGGGAAGGTAAACAGTTTAAGACCCATACAAATGTAAGCTATGTGAGTATGTTTGTGAACCCAAATGCTGCCAGCACTTGTATTTGGCCACAGACACGGTGACATTGAGTCCCTTCTGCTCTGCTCAGCTCCAGGCTATATTGCTGCATGTGACCCCATTTCCCAGCTTGTTCTCTTCATTGCCATAAGTTCCCTATTACCCACACCATATGTATGCAAAGTATACCTAAAGTCAAGCACATGCTACCATAATACAAGGTATATGCAAATGCTAGGGCACAATCCTAACACATAGGTATATGTCTGCATCTTTGTCCTTGTTCTGTTTTACTCTAGTGTAACACAGTGATCCATGACACATTTCATGTTATTCCTGCTCTCTGTTGCTAAAACCTTAATAGGAAGTAGAGAACCAGGGAATTGTAGGAACAGAGGAAGCAAAAATACAGATGAGGAATTTTTGGAGTCATCCACAAGGGAGAGAAGAGATACCAATAATCAAAGAACCTTTCTCTTATTGTTGGGTCTTGATGCTCCCCGGAGCGCTTTGGAGCAGACAGTAGGCGAGATGAACCGAGTCAGCTGGGCCGCTCCGCTCAGAGGGAGCCAAACAGGACAAACAGCGGCCTGGGGGAAAGAATTCAGACTCATACATGGATGGTGGCTTGAAATTTTTCTCCCTTTATTTTTCCCGCACATCCGTAGATATAGCGAGAGCAGGCCGCTAAGGGACCAATAGTGAAGTGCTTAACTAGCTTATTTCAGCCAATGAGGGACTATTATGTTGGTGGCGTCATCTATCATCGACCGGGAAGATGGGAAGAGAGAGAGAAAGCAGCACTCCAGCGCAGGCGCGTAGCTCGCCTTGCTCAGAGGCGCGAAATGTGAAGGGGGAGGAGAGAGAAGTATTATGGCGTCCAATATGGCTATTTTTCTTTTGCACAGAGCCCCACAGGGTCTGATTGGTGACTGTTGATACTGGTTCTGACCAGGACCAGACTGGTGCCCCTTTGGCCATCATGAAATTCTCACAGTCGCCTTGAGCTGATTTAGACACTTTCAGGTTGCAAGGAACAGGATCCTCAGGTGAGGGAGGCTTTCATTTTCAGTATAACCAGGTTTGTTGGTGTGGCACCCAGGGTGTAAACATCATATTCAGTTAAAAGCTTGTCCTGGGAATGTTAGGGGAGATCACCTCCAGGTTGCTGAATCAGAAAGATAGCATTGCATGCTCATGTGTATATTTTTGTTTGTGAACATGTGTAAAACCAGGGAGGAGGAGATCTCAAAAACAAAACTGCAAAAGTGCTTTGGAAACAAAGTCTTATGTTAAATAAAGAGCAGGGGTGGTGATAGTGATGAAGCATAGATCCCACCCAACTCCTATATTTTTATGAATCTTGTGGAAGTAATGAAGGTGGCAGGTACTCTTAGGTTTCTAAGGTTTACTCTCAAGGAGGATTTGAGAACACAATTATAGGATAGATATTTAGTTAATAATAAATATTTTAGGTAAAAAGCACTTATCTTTTACCTTAAAGTTTTAAATGAGATTTAACC
Organism: Aplodontia rufa; assembly: GCA_004027875.1. Taxonomy (NCBI): domain Eukaryota; kingdom Metazoa; phylum Chordata; class Mammalia; order Rodentia; family Aplodontiidae; genus Aplodontia; species Aplodontia rufa. The sequence goes on from PVKS010012874.1 coordinate 24,818, forward strand.
CAGGTATGTTAGCAGTTTAAAAATACTTCAAAGCTGGATAAGTAGTACATGGAAGGAGATTAAAAAAAAAAAAAATCTGTTTTCTCCCATCCATTATATATGTCTTATTTTTTTGAACCTTGTTTTACTGTCCTGTAAATTGAATGTTTACTTAAAAATCTTTTGTAAATTTTAATTTTTATTAAAAAGGGTAGAAAATTGGGACTTATAAAAGTTGATACGTTTTTATAGGTGTAAGATTTGATTTATAAGCCATGAAATAATAGGAAGAGAGACTTTTTTAAAAATATACTATTTTTTCCAATTAAAATAGCTATGTTTTGTAGAAATTTGCAAAAATGTAGACTTAAAATTGTAAATGTTCATGTATCCAAAAGTAACCCCTCAATTTAAAAAAATATTTTTTAAAGTTCGGTTTATTTGTAATCTTACCAGTGTTTCTAACTTTCAGTTTTTACCCCTGCTCTTCCATCTTCACATTTAAATCAGACAGACTTCCACTCGTGTCATGTAGTGGCTATTTTGAAAATAACGTACATAAAGGTCCTCATTACTAGTAGGTGTAGAAGAATTTAACTGTTATTTTGTTTAAAATTCTCACATTATATTTACTACTCTGTCAAGTGATTGATTAAAAAGGTTTTATCAAACCATCCTTTGGCAATTTACATTGTTGCATATACATCTAAATGTTTTAATTTTAATTTATTTAGTTTACTGGTGAAATTAGATATTTGTATAATTTTGGTGCTTTTTTGAGTTATAACTTTATCTTTTATTTTATTGTTTCTTTTTTTAGATACACATGACATAAAATTATACAATGATATAATTATAAAAGCATGGAGTTCAACCTTTTTTAATTCAATCTCCAGTTTTTCCCCTTCTCCCACCCCTTGTTTTGCTAAAATTTTTTTTACATATGTGAAAATAGGAAATACATTGACATACTTATAAAAGCTTGGAGTGTACATTGTTTGAACTCAGTTCCCAGTATTTCTCCCTCCCCTTCCTTTCTCCCACCCCAGACACCTCCACCGCTGTTCTTGTTCGAGACACTTGACCATAGGGTAAACACTGACATTTTTATAAATGCATGCTGCATAACTTATTCTAATTGAGTCCCCAGTATTTCTTCAACCCCCCTTCCACTCTTCTGTGTTCTACTGGTCTTTCTGATATTTACAAGTATTTTTTAAATTTAATTGATACACATGTTGTATTTTCATATATCTACATGAAAAAGTTAAGTCTGATTCCTTCCACGAACTTTCCCTATTTCATTCCTCCTTCCTCTATTTCCTTACTCTTTGTTCCTTTCCTTATTTTGGGTTAGCTTCCACATATCAGAGAGAACATCTGATCTTTGGTTTTTTGAGACTGGCTTATTTCAGTTAGCATGATGTCTTCTGGTTTCATCCATTTGCTAGCAAATGATATAATGTTATTCTTCCTGATGGCTGAGTAATACTCCATTGAGTGTATAAGCCACATTTTCTTTATCCATTCATCAGCAGAAGGGCACCTTGGTTGTTTCCATAGGTTAGCTATTATGAATTGAGCTGCTATGAACATTGATGTGGCTGCGTCACTATAATATGCTTATTTTAGGTCCTTTGGATATTGTATATTTGTTTTTTTTTTGTTTTTTTTTTGTTTTTTTAAAGAGAGAGGAACAGTGAGTGAGAGAGAAATCGAGAAACAACTTTATTAAGTTTTCCACATGGCCTTTGCTGCTCTGAGACTTCGCTGTGTACATGGTGCTGGGGTTTGAACTCGAGTACTCGCACATGCAAGGCAGGCACCGTACCCGCTGAGCCACCGCTCCAGTCCCTATATATTTGTTTTTAATGTTACTCTTCTGTAAATTATCTGTGTGTTTTGCTGTGTTATCTGTTTGGGACTTAGAGGTTTTCTGAAATACCTGTATCATATTGACCTACGATATTTTTAAAATTTCCTATCCTCATTTCGATTTTTTGATAAACTACTTTTTGTTAAGCAGATTTTGTCTGTTTCTTCTGTTTAAGCTCATAAAACCATCTCCTACATTGTCCACAGTACTTTTTATATTCACTTTTTTCTCACATACTTTACATTCTTTAGACACAACTGGCACTTCAATTTGCTTTTCAATTTGTGTTTCATTGGTTAATCTATAAATTCCAACAATTTACCAATTGTTGACTGATTTCCATTTATATAAAAATGTTATATTTTCCTGATTGAAATAAACTCAGGCTTATTTTTTTTTTCTTTAAACTGTATCGGAGTGGCAACTACAAAATTGTTTCCTGTGCCTTTTAAAATTCTTCTTGGAGTTATTTGTGTGAATATTGTGCCATGAGTGTGAAACTGTGCTCAGCTATGGCACTTCATAAAACAAAATGTACATGGTTTCCTAAACTTTCTTCTTCTTTTTAGAATTTTATAGAATCTTCCATCACACTGTTTGAATCTGACCTAGAAAGTGGGAAGTTTATTGACATTACAAATCAGGAAATTTCTGACTTGGAAGAAATTGGCTTTGGCAGTGAAACAAGATCCATTCATGTTAAAAGTGGAGTGTAAGTTGTCTCCTGCCCTGAGAACCCTGAGAGCTTCTTTGGTGTTTGAAGTTGTTGGTTGCTTGATTGTACATCACCTCTGTTATTCTTTTTTCCTGAATAGATGGGTTGCCTATCAGCAGAAGTTCTTCTGTGGAGAACAATACATTTTAGAAAAAGGGAAATATAAATGCTTTTTTGACTGGGGAGGATCAGATAACACAATCATGTCAATCCGACCTGTCCAGCTGGTGAGTATGAAGATGAAAAGTGCCAATAGAGTATGTAGAATAATTCTTTAAAAGTGAGATTGTTGAATTATTTTCTCTTCATATATATACAGATGATGAAAACATCATATGATTTTCTGTAGATTCCATGTATAGCTAGTAGATATTAATACAGGAATGAAATGGCTTTGTAATTTGATCTTTCATTCAGCCACGTTCATTTAGTGCCTCTGATATGTGAGGCATTGTGCTGATCACTGTAGATAAAGACAAGTCAGATTGCCCTGATGACTCTCAGGTCTCTGAGGAGAGATACATGTATAGGCAGCTAATGATGTGTGATTAGCAAGAAATGAAGTGTGTAGGCAGTGGTGAGGGAGCCTGGGAGGGACTTCCAGTACCTGGGGAGTTGGAGACCTCACCACAGGTAAAGTGTATTGAGTGGTATCTTAAGGGATGAAAGCAAATTTTCCAGGCAGAAAGACATTTCACAAAGATGGAATATGCCTTGTGTGCAAAATCATGAAGCTGTGAAAGATTGAAGCCAGTTTGGGTTATAACAAGCACTGTAGAACAATAAGGGAGCCCTTGAGATAGTGGTCAAAAATTCAGATTATGTCTTTCTAATGGGCTTTGGGACCTATTTTTTTCCTAGCTATGATATCACTCGAAATGACTTAGTCATAAATACTAAAATTGTTATAAGAGAATTCCATAGCTTATTTGAGGGTGATAGTCAGTTCAAGGAATCTGGTAAATTGATCAGACTATTAAAGTTTTTTTCAAATGATATTTTGAAAACATTCAAGAAGATGACTAAGATTATTTTATTAGTTTTTTAATGTTTTAATATATTTTTCAGGAACCACTTGGCATAAATGAGCCTCCACATTTGGTACGTTTAAAAATATTCTCAACTTGTAATTATTGGATTGTTTACCAAAAACATTTATACCCTTTTCCTGAAATCTTTCTTTTCTCAAATAACTTTTCTGTCTGTGTGGCAAGGCAATTTGTATGACAGTTGATGAGCAGAGGAATGCCCATCTTGTTAGTGGTTGTATTGGCCTGGGTTTGTCACTGTGTGTTTTGTTTTCTTTGTCAGGACTGCCACGCGACCTTGTTGGGGTCATTTGACCTAGTAGTACTCTCTCTTTCCTGTCTGTCTGTTCTTTCTTCAAGTCACAGTCTTACTCAGCACTGCGTATTATGCTGTTTCCAGGGGAGCAAACAGCGTGGAGCAGTCACTATCATCGCATGCTTATTAGGCACCTTTATTTTAGATACCTGCATCAGAGCTGCTTTAAAACACTAGTGAAGCTGAAACCCCACTTTGTCATTTCTGGTGTGTTAATGCTTTGAAGGGGGATTGTGTCATACTTTGGAGCCTAATATATATTATCACTTGTGGGCTAGATATGGTGCCCATTTAATACTTCTGATAATCTCTGAGGTCATTGTTAATCCCACTTACTGATACGAAAACAAAGCCACATTTTCCAAGTCCTATATGAAGGAAGGGTGTATCATGGATTGAGCACCACAACCATAAAAGGAAGAGATGAGAAACTGATTCCTTTGTCTCATTTTAAATAACCACATTTGGAAAAAATTGCTATCAAAAAGCCAAATGTAGTGATTAATTTTAAACAATATTGGCTACCTTTATATAACGCTGTCTTTCTCCCAGAATGTGTATGTTTTTCATATTCATGCCAGTGTTTATGTTTCACATCAGCTTAGTTTAACCAAATTTCCATTCACAGTGCTTTCAGGCTTTATTATTCTCTGATTAGCTCAGGCCTCTGAGGAACATTTCCTTTCTCAGTATAATTGAGTAGTTGTATTTAGAGACTCTTCCTGCCAGAACTTTATTTTGAATTTTTGAAAAACTCCCAACTGTGGATTTTTAAAGCATTTTTCACATGAATCAAAATAACTGAGTAGGTAAGGGAGTTAAAGAGTTTGAATCATCTTAAACTGCACATTTTCTGAAGTATAAGTACAGTTTAAAAAGTTCCACTCCTTTAAGCTGTTTCTCCCCCTCATTTTTTTTTTTTTATATTTCCGTATTTAGGGCTGATTGCTAGGAGGATTTTCTTTATAGTATTTTCATTTGAACTTGAAAAGAAAGAAAGCAGCAGAAAACACCCAGTGAAATCAGCTCCAGTTCATTTTTTCTGGAGATAGCTCAGTAATTGCCTTGTAAAATAAATGTTTCTGAAGGCACGTGATAACTGAATATTTGGTAACACGCATACAAAGCTTCTTTTGTTTACCCAATATCAGAGCTCTTCTTATTTTCTCTTGGCCACATTTTAAGGCATTTTTCTTATTTATAATTACCTAGACCTAAGCAGACAGGTCTTGGCTGACATATGGGCTGTGTTCGCTAACTGGAAAGTCTTTTTTCTCCTTTATAGGTAGCTTTGACAGTTGCACTGGACATACGGATGCTGTGTGCAGCAGGGTACTTATTTTCCCTATCTGAGGAGTAAGGAGGCAGTTACGTTTCAGAATTAGAGTCAGAGTGGGCATATTTATTTTTATGCTGGTGATTTTTTTTTCTTTGAGAGAGAGAGAAGGAGGGAGAGAGAAAAAAAGAGAATTAATTTTATTTTTTCATCTGGTTTTTGCTTTTCTGACACACTGTGTATATATGGTGCTGGGGTTTGAACCCAGGTCCTCATACATGCCAGGCAGGTGCTCTATCACTGAGCAATTGCTCCAGCCCTTTGCTGGTGATTTTAATGGGAACTCAAATCACTAGAAAATGTGTGTAAAGAGTAATGTATGTCATGAGAGTTAGGATAATAAAAATATTGCTGATTATTCTGTAAACATGCTATGACACATCTTAATTGGGATACTATTAGAACCCCACCTTTTATTGACTAGATTGTTTTCCACCTTAAGCTGAAGATCAGTCACTAAATCTAATTACCAACTCATGATACACAGTGTCATTATATACAGTTCTTATTATTAGCCAATGGCATTTTTATTTTGGTTTTATTTTTCCCCATATGGCAAATACTAAATAGAATTTGGACTGTCTTCATATTTTCATTTGTCTTAGCAAGTCCTAAATTTCAGAAATTTCAGAAGATTAAATCTCATAAAAGTGAGTTTAGTTTTTAAGGGGGTTGTACTGTGCTATAGAAATTCTAACCAATTGCCCTCTTGGATCCAACCAAAAACCTTGTGGTCCTACGGTCTTTTTAAAGTCCATCTACAAATATAATGAACATTTTGGATTTTTTATAGTATTGAGCCTTTGATCCATTTTTACCTAATTCTAGGTGAGAAAATAACTGAATATTTTATTCTATTCGATAATTTAGTTTCATTGAATTTTAAAGTGATCCCAGAATCTATGTTAGTTGTGATTACTGTTTTCCTGAATGGGGATAGAAAAATGGCAGTTTTAGACAAATATCAGTAAGACTTAAGAGTATTAGACAAACTCTTCTTTGTGGTACCCACCTAGACCATTTTTATTGACTTGAAAGTCTAAAATTAGGAAGAGCTATTTTACTATCCTATAATTAGGATAGTAAAATTATGATAGAATATGTAATTGACCTGAGACGCACACATCACTATAAAACAAGATAGGTATGACGTAATTGAAGAATAGAAACAAGACTTCTTTGTTTAACAATCAGCTTATGTGTATAAGGGATGTCCAGAAGCTTAGGGAAAGTCTTATTTAGACAGGGAAGAAAGTTTCTTTTAGGAATTATCTTAATAGTAGAATAAATAAAATTACATCCAAAGATGGCTCTGATATTGTAAAATTAATTAAGAGAGTATAGCATCTGTATTTGGTTAGTAATTAAGTTCTTCAGTTTTTAGTTTAGACATTACCACACTGTATTTATGTGTATCAAAAGTGATAATTACACAGCAAAAAAAAATCATTTCTGCAAAATGTTCATCAGAAAGTAGTAATAATTTCTGCTTGAAAAGACAGTTCTAAGGAAGAAATGCCACAAAATATATGGAAAGACCCTGCCATCCAATGGTAGGCTGGTTTATGCAAATTGTTGTACTCTGAGGCATTTATAAGGTGGTCAAAATGATGTGCTACTTTTGTGGGGTTGGTCTAATTTTAAGTGAATAACGTATCTCATTTTGGTGGTAAAAATAAACTTGGATAAGCATTAAAACTAGTTTTTAAAGTTGAAAGAATATTTTAACACTTCAAATAAAAAAAGATAATTTATGACAGATTATTTGTGTTTTTGTATGAATTTTAATCTATTCTGGATAGGAAGACAAGACCAAAACCTGGAGATGACCACTAAATACGCCATCTAAACTCTGCCTTAACATGCATTGTTAGCAGTCTAGGATTTGCCATTTCATGGCTTCATATTGAAATATAAATCTTGAACTCAGGAATAGAAAATTAATTCAACAAACTGGAAATATACACACTTAATGAGACAGCTGCTCTTATTTGCATAGGATTTTTCTAATTCCTACTGTGAATCTAGACAATATTTGCAAGCCATAGAAATGTACACATTTGGAGGTTAAAAGTGATTGTGTTCAAGCCTCAGGTTTTTATGAACTTTACCTTAAAAAACAGGTCTTGTTTTGGCTTACTTTTCTTGCTATCCTCTGTACCCACCAGAAGGGCCCTGCAGAGATCATCTCTATGAGGCTAGGAGCCCCGTTGGTGTTTTAATTTCCAAGTACTATGTGGTTTCACAACAAGAAGTCATGTTGTACAAGCCACAGTTAGTTGGTCAGGAGGGATCGGGTCTCTCACCTTCCTGCTTTTGGCTGACCTTTGATAGGATGCAAAGCAAGGTCAGAGAATAATATTGCCAAGAAACAATTCCTCTAAAAGGACCCTTGGGAAGATGAAGGTGGTGAATACCAGCTGCTCAAAGAAGTGTTGACCCTGATAACAGCAGGAGACAGGATCTTTCATGATGACACAGGCTTTGCTACAATGCCAGCCTCAGTACAGGGTGGACCTGCAGGCTGTGCTGTTTCAAGTCTCCAGTGTAGTATGAAATATTTATAGGGCTCATTAATTTTTTCTTATTTGTGATCCAAGGCCACTAGAGTTGCTGGTTATTGTGTCTCTGCTCCAAAGGGAATTATAGTGGAACTTTCATGAATATTTCCTGGCAAAAAGGACTGAAGTACAAATGTTGTGGTGTATGACTGTAAGCTATACATTAAAGGTGTTCTTACCGGAAAACTGAAGCCTGTAAGCTGAAGTACATGACACAGATGCCTTTTTTCTTCACCATGAATCTTTCACTAATCCCACCATTATCATCTTCTCCGCCATCTGCCCCTGCGCTCTCAAGGCTCTCTGATGCTGCTCTCTTCTCACTTGTATTAACTATGGATCAGAAAGCCTGGGGGGAGAAAAGGCATACCAAAGCTCTCTTATAACAAGTCTGAACCTCTTTTCTGTTGAGCACTAAATTGCTTCTTATTTTACACTTCTAGTTCCACCATAGAGGATAATATTTTTTGACGCATGGACAAAACAAGTTTAAGCGGAGGAGGGATTCTGATTTACAAGTAGAATTATTTTCTGTGCTCAAAATTTGGTGCAAAAGATGAATGAAAATGGCAAGAACATGGTGACATAGTATTCCTGGAACCTTGACAAAAAGTGACTTTAAAGAGCACTTTATCATACTTAACACGAATTCATTACTAATAGATAAAACACAAGTCTATAGCCTGCTGAATTTTTTAAGTATATTAAAGGTTTTTATTGTGATAATATCAAACAATTGTTTTCTATTTAATTATTGTTGTGTCTTTGTTCTTGCAGCTCAAAGCATTCAGTAAACCAGGGTTCCAAGGTGAATGTATAGATTTTACAAAAGCAAGTCTGGAGTTGACTTCATTTACACCAAGTTCTTTTAAAGTTCTTCGGGGTTGGTGAGTATTCTTGTTGAATATTTTCTGGTGTTACTTAATGACTAAATTTCTTTTAAATTTGCAGAGATTTGACCTTTTTTGGGGCATACACAGATTTAACATTTTTTCTTTTTTAAAACTTGGTGAACTACTAACAAGCCTGTAATAATTGTGTTAAATTTGCATTTTAAGTGATTAAGAAAAACAAAGAATGCTGAGTTACCAGCTGTGGGAACATTTTGATGATTTTGTTACTTACTGTTTTGTTTGGTTATTTTCTAAACATTTTGAATGTTAATATTGTATCTTTACCATATAGCATAATAGAATGCTATCAAAGTAGCATGTTTTTGTTCATTTAAGACACAGTAGTCTTGGGCTGGAGCAGTGGCTCAGCGGTTTTGGCGCTTGCCTGGCAAGCGGGAGGACCCGGGTTCAAACCCCAGCACCACGTACACAACTGAGTGTTGGAGCAACTAAGGCCATGTGAAAAAACTAAATAAAGTTGTTTCTCTCTTTCTCTGTCTCTCTCACTGTCCCTCTCTCTTTAAAAAAAAAAAAAAAAAAAAGACACAGTAGTCTTAATTTTTTTTACATTGTTATTTGAAGAATTTTATTAGCTGCATTTCACAAATGAGGAAACCAGATTCAGAGATAGGGTTTGCCAAGGTCACATACCAAGTAAATATCAGATCTCGGAGTGCTATGGTATTTTTTTTTTCTTTAACTGAATCTCCCAGCCGCAGTGACATTAAATTTTCCTCACATATGTATGAAACTGTGTTAAGCTGAAGGCTGAAATATATTCTATTAATTTTTGTTGTAAAATATATATAACATAAAATTTACCATTTTAACCAAAGTGTACATACAGTTCAGCAGCGTCTGTGTTAAATATCTACTGAATAACCCGTTAAAATTACTCCTCCATCCTTCTTTCCTGATCCTGTAGAGACTGAGTCTCCTAAACACCCACTGTCCTACTGTCTTTCTTATCTCTAGTGTTTATCACAGTCCAGTCATAGCCCAGTTATTGTTCCAAAATCCAATTTAGTTCCCACAGCCCTTCTCTAGTACCAGTCAGATCACAGCCTCTTCCAGGATTTGCCATCAGCTTGTTTCCTTTTCCCCGTCTGTTTTCCATTTCGTCCTTATATTGTTTTCTTGTCCTCCCCTCTTCCAGCTTTTACTTGTCAATTTGTATTCCTCCTTACCCTCAACAACAGGAGTTGGCAGCTTTTTCTCTTCTGTAAAGGGCCAGATAGTAAATGTTTTCAGCTTTGTGGGCTGCGCATTCCCTGCCCCAGCTACTCAGCACTGCCATTGTGACACAGGTGCAGGCAGGACCAGTACACGAATGCATAGGCACAGCTGTGCTCTTGATGAAACAGTGCTTATGCATAGAAATTTGAATTGTGTATAATATTTACATGTCATGTAATAGTCGTCTTTTAAATTTTAAAAAGGCAAATACCACTCTCAGCTTGTGGGCTGTATTGAAAACAGATGGTGGGACAGATTTGACCCACCGGTAGCAGTTTGCTGACCCCTGCTCTATGTCAAAAGTTGTAGGTCTCTAGTATCTATAGCTGGCAAATGTTATTTGTTCGATCTACGCAGTGTTGAAAACCTCTTCCTCTAATGGTACTTAGGTTTAGGATAAATTATTTCAGAAGAGCCTGTTTTCCATTGTCTCTTTTTTTTTTAAATTTATTCAACATAGTCTTACATATCGGAGGGAATCATTGCCACACATTCATGAACACATGGATATTGACAGAGCAAGCCAAGGCCGATGCCAGTTCATGATCTCCCCCCTTTGAGTTCCCCCTGATCTCAGGTTTCCCCTACTTTACCCCCATGTTAGTTAGGCTTCTTATGGAAGTCGAAGGTTCCCCATTGAGTTGATAACCCCATACTCCCTCCTTCCAACTGCCTTGATATCCCTCCTATTCCCATCCCTCTTCCTGCCCCCCCTTCATCCCCCAGCATCAGAGGCATGGTTCCTCCTGCTCATTTAAAAATTCACCCATGTTGGGGTTGTTATTAGCTTAGCCAACTTTCAGTCTGTATTCTAGCTTCCACATATGAGAGAAAACATTCGGCCCTTGAGTTTGAGTTTGGGATATTTCACTCAGCATAATTTTTTCCATTTCCATCTATTTGGCTGCAAATACTATGATATTGTTCTTTCTAATAGCAGAGTAGAATTCCATTGTATATATGTACCACAGTTTTTGAATCTACTTGTCCAGTGAGGGGCATCTGGGTTGGTTCTATAGTTTAGCTATAGTAAATTGAGCTGCTATAAACATTGATGAAGCTGTATTTCTGTAGTATGTCAATTCTCCTGGGAAAACACCCAGGAGTGGGATAGCTGAGTCATTGTCTCTTAAAAAAAAAAAAACAAACCAAAAAACAAAAAAATCAGAAGATCTGAGGACTTTGAGAAAGATTTTGCCTTTGGCAATATTAAAGCAAAGGGCACGTATGCTCCCCAATGTACCATAACCACAACCATTCCCATTTGTTTTTCACAGAGTACACTATTTATTTGCGTTACTTGCCTGTCCTCCTGCAGGTATATAAATTTGTGACCCCTTCTTAAAACTCTTCCAAATATATCATTTAAGGTTTAGTCAAAACTGTTCCCTATGTTAAGATTTACCCTAATTCAAGCAATCTTTCCTCTCTCATATTTCCTGTATCTTGTCTGCTCTGAACCTCCTCGTATTTGTTACTTTTTATACTTCCAAACAGGAAATGAGAGTTTTATAGTATCAAAACACATAAAATAGAGATTAAGTGCTTTATCTGCAATTTTTTAGTAAGAAAGAAAAATAGGTACTAAGGTCCTGAAATAATTTTGTTACCATTATTTGGTTTGTATTTCTTTTCTGTTAAAATAAAAATAATATATTTTGGAAGATGTATTTATTTTCATTTTGTCATGAAAGAAAGCTTTGAAGTTTGTTTTGGAGGAAGATCTTTTTTTCTCCTGACATTGAAATCTAGGACAGATTAGCTTGCATGTATCTCTCTATATGTAGGAAATATATAGCCATAACTTGATAGAAGAAAGTGAAAACTTTGGAGATTCCATGAGCACCTAGCATGCTTGAGACCTGGGTTTGAGCCCAGTTCTTCCACTTCCCTGCTATGTACTTTGGGCAAATTAGGTCTGCTCTCTACACCTCAGTTTCCTCATCAAGGAGGGCTAATGATAGTACCTATCCCAAAAGATTCTTAAGTACTAATTAAAATAATGTGCATGAAGGATGTAGCTTCATGCCTAGCATGTTGAAAACCATTGGTAAATGTTGGCTCTACAATGCTCATTACATAGAAGCCATCAGAGAAGTTATAATGTTACAAAGCCTTTTTGTGGTAATCCAGAATTCACATGGTCTAGATTTAGTAGTCTTGGTGATCTTAAAATATAGTGCTAAACACACCAAAACTAAATTAGTATTAACAAATTAATTTTTTCCTTAGGCTTCTTCTTTTCAAAAGGGCATGTCTTTTTCTTTTGGTGATGCTAGGGATCCAACCTAGGGCTTCATGTATGCTAAGCAAGCACTCTACTATTGAAGCACATCCCCAGCACAAGGGCATGTCTTAATCAAGGTTTTTTTTGTGTTTGTTTTTTTGTTTTGTTTTTTTAAAGAGAGAAGGAGAGAGAGAGAGAAAGAATCAGTTTTATTCAGTTCTTCATGTGGCTGTCATTGCTCCTACACTCCATTGTGTACTGGGGTTTGGATTCGCATACTCATGCATGCCAGGCAAGCACTATAACCACTGAGCTACTGCTCCAGCCCTTAATCAAGGTTTTGATTAGTGCTGTGTTGAAGATAACTCACTATCAAGAATTCTAAAGCATTTATTTCTTTTTGAAATTTCCATTAGCAATTCTTATGTAAGTGACAGATTTTATATACTCTTGTGGGATTGATTTTATAAGTCTAACTTCTATACTCATCCAGGCTGAATATAAACTCATGATTAAAGATACAAAAAGGACTTTTAGTTTCTTCATGTACTTAATCATTAACATATTTTGATCCCAGAGATTTGTACCTGGAAATACTAAATAAAAGACTCTTTAGTGCAAAGCAGATTATCTTCTTGTTTCAGATTTTAGCTCTATTAAGTAATAGGTCGGTGAATCTTGGATAAATCAACTAACTTTTCTAATACTTAGTTTTCTTGCCTGTAAAAATTAGGGTTCTAATCAAAGGATGAGGAGATAGTGAAATAATATATATATAAATTTCTTAGCCTCATGCCTGGCATATTGTAAGCAATAGATAAATGATAGTGACAGCTGTTTATTAACTCGTGGTAGTTAGCACCACCACGACTTGTGTGTCCTACCACTACCCCACTTTCCACAACATGAAGATGAGCCTCTACTGCTGACTGAATATAATTTGATCAAATGTCTTACTGCTTGTTTTTTAGCTGGCTCCTATATTACCAAGAGGACATTTTTTGTAATCATTGTGTATTGGAAGAAGGCCTATATGCTGACCTTACTTCCTGTGGCTGTCCAACATCTAGAATCAAATCCCTCAAGCCCATTGACTATGTAAGTATTTTGCTCAATGCATAATTATGGGGCTGTCCCTCTTGTCCATTTTAATTGCCTAAGTATCTAGAGTGCTTGAGAGATCTGAATTTGAGCCCAATTCCACTACCTCCCTGCTATCTAACCTTGAGCAAATTGCTTCATCTCTCTGAAACTCAACTTCTTCATCTGTATAGGAAGGATAATAATAATACCTACTTTGAAGGATTATTATAAGAACTAAATAAAATACTGTGCATGAAGGGCTTAACTCCTTGAATAACTGGAAGAAATGTTATAAGAGGAAATATCAAAATATGAATCAGTTATTTGTTGATTACAAAATTAAGATTCACTCATGAAATCTAAGGAAAATGTGATTGATATAATGTTTTTAAAATGCCCAGTACATAGCCCTCATTTCAAGTAATTGAACATTAGCTATTAGTGCCATAGATATTATTGTCATAGCTGCTTAAATATGAATGTCATAACTTGGCTACCTTATTAACCTGTTAGATAAGTCACATGCATCTTGCTATTCAGGTTTCCAGTTACATTAATTAAGACATGGGCTACCATTGTTACCGATTTCAAGCCTTTGTTTAGGGGAACCAAGGCTTTTTTGCCCACTATGTGTAGAATTATCTGGTTCATCTTGGAGGCCCACATTTATAGAACAAGAAGATACTCCTTTTCAACAAACTCATTCAGAATTTTAAATGTAAGAAGAGCTGGACCGCTACTCCCAACACTCCTGGTCCTCAGGATCTATGCAGAGGAAGTGGGGTGGATCTGGGGCATTTTCAAGCTAAATATGAAGATTATCTTGGGACATGTCTGGTCCATACTTGCAGTTCACAGAGAGCTGATTTGAAGCACTAAATAATGGTGGGTATGACTCAGATCATTTGGCCAGACCTGACTCCAGGGAGAATGGACATTCTCAGGTTCTTTGATCTCAATCTAAGAAATGTCATCCTATTTCATCAGGCATTCCTGGATAGAATTTTTGGTATCAGGCTAAGAATAGCTACTTGGCTGAGGAATGAGAATAAAAATAGAGTCCTTAGTCTTTCTCATTGACCCAGTAGACACCAACTTGGAAAGAATATATGGCTCCTGATATTTCTGATCAGAGGCAGACTCACTTAAAGTTAAAAAAAAAAAAATGTGATCTGGTCAGTGTCTACAGGTTTCAGTAAAATTGAAAAAGGAATAGTCCACATTTTCTGAGAAAGGAATTTACCTAGCAACTTATGGTAGCTGGCTCGACAGACAGATACTTGTTATTAACTGTAAATGGAAAAGACATAGATCTAATTATAAAAGTACTATCTTAAAAAGATTTTATAGGATTCTTAATTAGTGAACTGAATTAAATTTCTACGAAAGGCAATTTAGAAATGGGGTCAAAATTAATGAGTATTACTATTTTTCTTTGAAGTGTTAAAATTCTTTTACATTTAGGACATGTAAAATAAATAATTCAACTTGGGAGTCAGAATTGGAGAAAGAGATGCTTATATGTTAGTTTTTGTGTATAATTGCATGGCCTTTTATTTGGTCCCATGAAATCCAAGCAGCACAGGTGAAAGGTACCTGTTTGGAAGGATGTTCAGTTTCTAGGCTTTTCACTCTGAGAACCAGTTAAAAGTGTATTCAGTTTATGTAAGGGTAGCATATCAGTTTTCTTAATACCTTTTCCTAGTATATTGTAAACTTTGAAAATTTTGTGTGTGTGTGTATGAGAGAGAGAGAGAGAGAGAAAGAGAGAGAAGATATGTTAGGGCAACAGGTTTGGTGTTGAAGTATGTAGTAGAGTTAGAAGTACCAGTAAGGACCTATATAGATTGACCTTAAAGTGGCCTTACCAGTTTGCATTTCCTTGGCGAAGTCAACCATGCTTTTCCCTGAGGGCCCTGAAGACCAGACCTAGAGACTGATGTGTCAAACCAAAAAGCTAATTTAGTAATTTGTGCTAAGTGGATTCTAATGACTGGAATGCTTGAATAGTCTGAGCTGTGCATTTTTCTGCCTCTCTGGAAGACCATGGGAAACCAAATTAGTCATCAGAATTTATTAATTGAACATAAGACTTGGATAAAATAAGATACATATCTTGAAATTAGCTTAAATTCCCTGCCAAAGAGATGTCTCCCCCTGCCCAGGTCCGAGTTGCTTGCATCCTCCAGCTCTTGTATCTCCTTTCCCTGGGCACTGCTGGATATCCTTTGCCTCTTCTGCTTCTCTGTTCTCTTCCACATCCTCTGCTCTCTGTAATTTTACTGAGGGATTCATATGCCTTTTTGTATAGATTTCTTAATACCCCTGCCTATACCATAACCCAGTATGATTCAGGATTCAATTCAGAAATGTTTGTCTGTTGAGTATGTCTAAGTTAATCCAAGAATTTTGCTTTTGATAGTAAAAACTGCAGATTCTGAGGATGTTGTCTGCCACTGGCGTTCCCAGACATGCTATGACTTAGTGCTTAGTGTCATAATGGTATAATATTAAGGGGTCTTAAGACTTCATCTTCATACAAGATCAGTATGTTTTACAATTGACAGTTTTCAGCAGGCTAACTTCTTTTGCTGCAGATGGATGTTACTGTCTAGAGGTTCCTGGATCCATAATTTGTAGTGTTGTAATAATTTCACAGTGAAAAGAACTGGGGGCCATGTTTATAGTTCTGTTTCTTATTAAAGACCTCAGGCAAATATCTTAATTTATCTGGGCATTAGTGCATCTGTAAAGAAATCATTGGAATAGGTGTTTTCAAAAGTGACAAGTTCTACATCTACTGCAGAAAAGTATCCTAGGTATATTTCCAACTGGCCATGAGAAAGAATCTATCTAGCCTTAGGTTTTTCATGTTCCAAAGGAATCATATTGTATATTAAATTTCACAAAATTCTCCAGAACCATGGTGATTTGTAGCAGCATATATTTATTTTTCATTCTTTGTCTCAACAATTTGCTGGACAGTTGCTGGGCTTCTATTCAAGGTTATAAGTTGATTGTAGGTACACTTTTGTTATATACTTTGGGGACCAGGTGATAGGAGCACCTGTGATTGGGGACATACCTATTTTCATGACATTGGGAAAGAGGAAGAGAGCTCTTCCCAAATTCAGAAGCTTCTGCTCAGTTATAGCATTACTATGTCCATTTACATTTTGTTGTCAAAAGCAATTCATAAGATAACCTCTTAGACATGTTCTATTACCAGATTTTGGAGATGGTGAAATTTTAATAATTTTTGTATATTTTCTCTGCTTTTGTAAGACAGATAACTTTTTAAAAAAGATTGTTGGGATTAATTTTTAGTGCAAGCTTGGAGTAGCTTTTTAGCTGTCAGATGAAGTATATGGCAGACAAGTAGAGGAACCTGCCCCAGAATATGGTCCCTAACCCCCTCTCAGAATTGATTTGGAATTATAAAATCATCAATTAATTTAATTTTGAGAAATTTAATGATACTGCATAAGCATTTGAGAAATGTAACACCAAATTCAGTAGCCTAGTGTTGAGAAAGTGAACCAACAGGGTTTTCATCAGCATCTTTGTAAGACATGTTTATATTTCTGGAAAAATCATGCAGCTAATTATACAACTGAGTATCAGTTTCAAACCATTGGTGAGTACATTTCTGTTTGTTTCTCTTTAAGGTTTTTGCCAATCTTGTTTTGGTAACTGTGCTTAACAGCGGGGTTACAGGAAGATCTTTTAAGATGAAAGGGATTGAACATTAGGTTTAATGAAGCTTAAGTGTTTTGTTTGGTCTGAAACCAAAGCCTTCTAAATTTAGCATTAATCATACTATGCGTAAAAGAGCAACAAGATGACAAAAGGCCAAAGGTGAAAACTGGGGCATAAGTACATGTTCCAGAAAAGGAAAGTTAACTGATTAGTAATTTAGGAAAAGAAAATTGAAGCATTTTATATTTTGCTTTGACTTCAAAAAATATATATATATATCAAATGGCTCAACTCTTTCCATACATACGAATGCTGCACAGTATCTTATATCTATTCATTTAACCTGAAGTATTAAGCACCTACCATATACCAAATTGTCTGTAAAGTACTTAATATAAAATTAAAGGAGAATTAAATAGCATAGTGCACTCATTGTCATCAAATTGAGATGTCCTCTTTCTCCTGGCCCTCAAAGTAGATGTTTCCAAAGATCTGTTCTTAGTCTTTTCTCTTTTGTACATGGAAATTTTCGTTATCATAACTTTAGCTTTCACCTCTGTCAATGCAGATGACTCCCAAATCTGTAAGGGTGATCAGGACATCTACTATTCCCTGAGCCTCATTCCTAGATTCCAAGTGGGTCTTTATCAGCAGGTTCTAGCAGTATTCCATTTTCCCTGTGAGATTTATTCTTCTTCTATTTCCTATTTCTGTCAATACATTGTTATTACATACTTCTTCATCTGCACATACAGCCAGTATTCATCTTTGATTCTGCCTTCTTCATGACTTCCAACACCCAATCAGAAGCTACATATTGGACAGAGATGGAGGGGAGTGTGGGTGTGTGGGTGTGTGTGCGTGCTTGCACTTGTGCATTTATATCTTGTCTTAATGTCTTCCTTTCATCTCCTTTTCACTATCTTGATCAAGTTCAGAGTTTTATTCTGTCTTTCCAAACTATTGTGGTGGTCGCTGAACTATTTTTACTCCTTTGTATCCTTTCTTCTTCAGTTCTTCGTATTTTCAGCTTTGAGCATGTAACTTTCTAACAAAGTCTAGACCCTAAGGTCAAGTCCAACCTGCTTTTCCAAATATTATTACTCATTCTCCTTCATGTATCCTGTTCACAAAGTGTTCCACCCCCTCCCAATGCCTTGCTTTAACTTCATCAATTTTGAGTTGCTTATGTGGAAGTATAAAGTGTACTTTTTCTTTCTCCTATCTTAATCCTTTGAGATCTAACATAGAGGACCCCAGTTGTTCATTTCTATAAGTGGTTTTAATCTGCCCTGAATGTTCTTTCACTGCATCTCAAGACGCTTTTCACGTTCTAACTTTTATCACACTTAATGTACGTGTAAAGTCTTTGGGAGTAAGATCTATGTTTATTTGTAACTTTGAATTCTGTCACCCTTTGGTCACCTCTGCTTAGTACAAGGCCCATAAAGATATCAAGAGTCCATTTTGTAACAAGTAGACTAAATAAGCTAATTTATTCATGCCCAAAAGTATGCATGCAGTACATCTATAGTTGTTGTTCCACTTCAGTTCATTCCATAAGAGTAGTTGTACTTTGTTTTTTTATTTGTTGAATATGGAGTTACAGTTAAGGGGGAATCATTATCAAACAATCTAGAACAAATGTATATTCACGTAGCAAGCCAAGGCTGATGCCATTCCATGGTTCCCCCACTGGGTTGCCCATGGTTCCATGTTTCCCCCAATGAAACCCCTGTGATAAATGGACTTCTCGTGGAAGTTGGAGGTTTCCCTCTGAGTTGATTCCCCCATACTCCCTCCCTTTAGTCTCCTTGATATCCTTCCTATTCCCTCCTCCCTCCCTGTCCCTCTCCCTACTTCTCCAGGCATCCTGGGCAAGGTTCCCCCTGTTCGTGGAAAAATTCATACATGTTGAGGTTATTATTATTAGCTTAGCCATCTATCATACTGTTTTCAGATGTATTCTAGCTTCCACAAATGAGAGAAAACATTTGGCCTTTGAGTCTCTGAGATTGGGATATTTCACTTAGCTTGATTTTTTCCATCTCCATACATTTGGATGCAAATGCTATAATATTGTTTTCTCTGATATCTGAGTAGTACTCCATTATATATGTTCCAAAATTTTGAATCCACTTGTCGAGTGAGGGACATCTGAGTTGGCTCCATAATCTAGCTATAGTAAATTGAGCTGCTATAAATATTCATGAAGCTGTTTCTTTATAATATGCTGATTCTGACTCTTGGGAAAATACCTAGGAGTGGGATAGCTGGGTCATAAGGTGGTTCCAGCCCTAATTTTTTGAGGAGTCTCCACACTGCTTTCCAGAGTGGCTGAACCAGTTTGCAGTCCCACCAGCAATGTGACAGTGTTTCTTTTTATTCACAGCTCCTCCAGCATCTGTCATTGTTTGTATTCTTCATTTTTGCCACTCTGAGAGGAGTGAGGTAGAATCTCATCGAAGTTTTGATTTGCATTTCTCCTATTACTAATGATGTAGAACATTTTCTCATATTTATGGGCTTTCTGGATTTCCTCTGCTGAGAAGTTTCTTTTTACTTCCATAGCCCATTTATTGATTGGATTATTTGTGGTTTTGGTGTTTAGTTTGAGTTCTTTGTATATTCTGGATATTAGCCCTCTGCCCGAGGTGTAATAAGCAAAGATTTTCTCCCATTATGTAGGATTTTTCTTGACACTCTTAACTAATTCTTTAGCTATGCAGAAGCTTTTTAGTTTAATTGCAGCCCAGTCATTTATTCTTGACTTTACTGCTTGCGCCATGGGAGTTTTCTTAAGGAAGGTGGTGCTGACCAGCAGACTTCTAGAGCTTATAAGCAATTTCAGCAAAGTGGCTGGCTGTCATATAGATCAACACCAATAAATTACTAGCTTTCCTTTACTCCAGCAACAAGTCCACGGAAGAAATCAGAAAATCTGTTCCAATCTCCCCCCAAAAAATAAAATACTTGGGCATCAATCTTACAAAGGATTTTAAGGACTTCTACAATGAAAACTATCAAACACTAAAAAAGAAATTGCAGAAAACAGGAGTAGATGGAAAAACATTCCATGTTCATGGTTATACAGAGTTAATATAATCAAAATGGCCATTCTACCCAAGGCCCTGCACAGATTTGCAATCCCCATCAAGATACCAATGTCATTCTTCACAGATATAGAAAAAACAATTCTCAAGTTCATATGGACTAATAGAAGACCCAGACTGGCTAAAACATTACTCAGCATGAAGGAGTAAGGTATCTCAATTCCTGACCTGAAATTATACTATAGGCCTATAGTAACAAAAACAGCATGGTATTGGTATCAAAACAGAACTGAGGACCAATGGAATAGAATAGAAGATTCTGAGACGAACCCTATACTTTTAACTATCTGATATTTGATAAAGGTATCAAAAACATAGTGTAGAAGAAAGATAGCCTGTTCAGCAAATGGTGTTGGACAAATTGGACAGCATATATAGACAACTGAAATTGAATCTTTACCTTTCACCCTGCACAAAAATTAAATCAAAATGGTTCAAAGATCTGGATATTAAACCAGCAACTTTACATTTGCTTGAAAAAGAAGTAGTTATACTTTGCACTTGTTGTGGACTTGTATCGTATCTGCTTATAAACATTCTACTTAGTAGCTTTGGAATTTGAAGAAGGAAGGCAAAACTTTCTTTAAAGCAATTTGCAGCTGCCAACTATTGAAATATGTTAAAGTCAAGGCAGAATATTAAAAGAATTATGGGTGCATATAGATGAGAGCAGGACACTTGTTGATTAATCCAAGAATGTGGTAAATGCCTCAAACTACAGTGTAAGGCATAATAAATACTGGCTCAATCGTGTGATGGATAACCTGCTTTTATTGTGTTTCCATGGAAGCAATGTTCTGTATGTTCCTTCTCTGATTTCTCTATGGTGGCTTGGCATAGATTTTGGCCTTCTTTGAAATAATAACCCTGTCCTGGCAGCTATAAGCAGACAGAGCCAAAGAAACACTATAGCAAGAGACTGTAGAAAGCCTGCACATGAAATTATAACTGTGATGACATAACTGATCTTAAGGGTATAAGAATTAACAAGGCAGTGATTTATTTCCTGCAAGAGTACTGAATAATTGGCACAGCCACACATAGAAGACTTTAAAATCCAGCCTTAGAGTGAAAGGATGCTGTGTGTTTATAAAGAACAGAAGAATTTTGTTGATATTAATCCGAACCCATATACATATTCAAAAGTACTATTTTATACATTGTGGACATGAAGACCAACAGAAATTCACAGTAAACATCACTCTATCTAGTGAGACATTGGAAGCTTTTCCCTTTAAATTCAGGCAGAAGAAAAGGTCTCTACTACCACTTCTACTCAACAGTATGCTGTAGTCCTGGGCAGTTTTATAAGATTCAAGTAACAAGCAAACAAACAACCTCCCCCCCAAAATGAGTATATATAAAGAAACAAAGCTGTCAGGACCATCTACAAATAAATCATTAGGGTTAATGTGCGTATTTAAAGTAGTTAGATACAAGAAAAAGTAGCAGTTAAACTATAGGATACTTAGGAATAAGCTTAATACAAGACAGTTCTTTTCTGAGGCAAATTATAAAAGCTGTATTGAAGGGCATAAAAGATGAGTGGGATAATTTTTTTAGATAAAAGACTCAATATTGTAAAGGTATGTTTTTCCTCAAATCAATACATTTCCAGGCAGAGTGTTTACAACTTTTTGCCTATTTTGGTGGTGGGGGTGGATAAAGTATGATAACCCTATCCTAAAATTAATTTGGAAAAGAAATGGGTCCGGAACAAACAAAATAATTTTTTAGGAACAAGTAAGATTATCCTACCAAATATATAGTCATTATACAGTAGTAATTAAAATACTGGGTACTGGTACAAGGAAAGACAGGTGAAACAGTGGAATATGGTAGGTAGCATAGAAACTGAGCTGCATAATAACAAAATGTGGAAGATGACACAAATAGCCTTACAATGCAGCTATTATGAACAGTTAAATAAATGGTGTTGGAACAAATGGCCCTTTACATGGAAAACAATAGCTGGAATCTAAATGTACTCTAAACACAATCTAAGTGTGGAAAGCAAACTTTAAAACTTAGAGGACAATACAGCAAATCCTTGTAATGATCTGGGAGTAGGATGGATTTCTTTAAACACAAGAAGTATAGATCAGTAAAAAAAGGAGAAAGTTAAGTTTCCTGTTACTGCTTGTCTGAATTCATTTTCTGTTCCTGTAACTGAATGCCTTGAACTTAGTAATTTATATTAACAAAAAAAAAGTTTATTTGGCTCATGGTTCTTCTGAAGGCTAGAAAACTCAAGGTGCAGCCACATCTGGTAAGTTGTCGTTGCTGGTGGGGATTCTGCAGAGCCCCAAGGCAGCATATAGCATTTACATGGGGAGAAAAACTGAGCTTCCTAGCTTAAGTCTCTCTTCTTCCTCTTATAAAGTCAGTCCTGTTGGTTTAGGGCCCCACCCTTAAGGATTTATTTCACCTTAATCACCCTCAACACCATAATTGGATTTTCTACCCTTTTATTACATCATGATGAGGATCTAATTTCAATATGAGTTTTAGAGAGGAAATTGAAACCATAGCACTGCTGTAACAAAATTACTACAAATTTACTATCTTAAAACTACAGAAACATGACACCTTATAGTTCTGGAGGTCACAAGTTGATAAGTCTTCCTGAGAATAAAACTGAGGTGTTGACAAGGCTGAGTTCTTCCTCAGAATCTCCAGGGGTGAATCCATCCCTCACGTTTTCCAGCTTCCAGAGGCCAGCACCTTTTCTTGACTCTGGGCGTTCCTCCATCTTCAAAGTGCATCACTCCGGACTCACTCTTACTACCCCTCCTGCTTCCTTCTTACTGGGACACTCCTGGCTATATGTTGGATTTACCTGAATAATCCAGACTAATGTCCCTATCTTAAGAGCCTTTATTATTAATCCTTCTGTAAAGTTCCTCTTACTATATTAGCTAACATACTGTATTTGCAGATTCCCAGAATAAGGATGTTGAAAAGAGGGTGGGATGCTATTGTTCAACCTGCTACAGCAAGCCACAGGCTGGGAGGATATCTTTGTGGTTCAGATAACTCACAAAGGTTTAGTGTATAGAATTTAAAAAGAGCTCTTTGAAACCAATTTTTAAAAATCCATTTTAAAATTTGACAGAGAAATCATTCATAGAAAAGAGGAAAATGGCTTAGGACATACAAAAGATTTTAAACCTTATTAGTGATCAAGGAAATACAGATTGAGCAATAATGAGGTAACATTAGCTTACTTTAAATACAAACATTTAAAAACACCAGGGTTTGATTTAGTTGCAGAGAAGTGGGATTATTCCTGTACAGCTAATGGAAGAAGCATCAGTTCCAATGGGGAAAATGTGTGGGGTGTCTGTTGGAGCATTGATGGATGCAACAAGGAATAGTACATTCATACAAGAGAGAGCAGTATAGTGCGTGGTTAGCAAGGATCAGAAAGCCAGTTGCACAAATAGGTAAATTTCAAACAATGGACAAAAAAAACAGGTTGCTAAAGGTTGTTATAGTAACTTAGGTCTCTGGAAATTTTATAAACAAAGGATGCATAATGATTATAAAAATACGAACTGGGGGCTGGAACCGTTTCTCAGTGGCTACGCGTTTGTCTGGCATGTGTGAGGACACAAGTTTAAACCCCAGCACCATGTACCCATTGAAGTGTTGGAGCAACGAAGGCCATGTGAAAAACTAAATACAATTAATATTCATTCTCTCTCTCTCTCTCTCTTTAAAAAAATATAAACTGCAAGGCATCACAGCAACTTCAGCAAGGTGGGTACCTCTAGGGAAGGGCAAAAGGGGGGACAAATTTGACTGTAGTTGTTATGTTTTATTTAAAATTTTGATACAGATTTTCATATATTTTTATTGTGATTTACAATTTGTTATATATTTTATAAAGAACTAATAGGAGTTTAGTGGTTCCAAGCACAGATAATAAATGGAAATACTACTAACCTTAATTTGCTCATTGTACATCATGTACACGTATCATATTATCACACTGCACCCCTTCAATACAAGTTCATTATGTGTCAAAATAGAAATACTCATACAAATGTAAAATGTAATACTTTTGGATGTTGAACACATGGTCCTATATACTATGCTATGTATTCTTTTTGAAATGTATTACAATATTTTTTAAAAGAATAAAAGCAAGTTAAGAAAGGTAGTTCTATTCCAAAACTGATTTTCTAAACCAAATGATAGGTTCTCTAAGAAGGATTATAGTTTCTAAGGAGGAGTTTGGTTTGGTGTCTGACAAACCTTGGCTCATGTCCTGAGTCTGCCATTAATAATTATTACCTGAGTGACCCTGGGCATATTTCTGACCACACTAAGCCTCAATGTTCCCACATAATAAAATGTGAGGATTAAATGAGCCAGTGCATATGAAGCCTTTAACACATTAAGTGCTTAATAATATTATAACAGTTCACAGACAGTCATTAATTCATATTTTTATGCAACACTTAAGATTTTTTGATAGCCCATATTTATATGATTTTGTTTTAATATGAAAAACCTAGAAGATTCAAGATTAAAATCCTATTTTTGAGCCTTCTATTAGATTGTTATTTTAAATAACTTTTGGCAGCACATTTTGGTAATTCTTTGGAATTGAGCAGTATTATGGTTAATTTCCTTTCATTCAGTACAGTTGCACTTAGTATTTTAGTCTGTGTTCATTTAGAAAAATTTGGAGTAAAGAGAAACTGTTGGGCTGTCAGATATTCTAAGTAAAAATAGGTTATATTTAGAGCCTCAGCACTTACTGTAACCTTGAGGTATCATTAACACCTTTCCCAAAGAACCATACATTGCCACGGTACAAGACTTAGTTTAAGTTTTAGTTGTAATTTAGATTAAAAATTTGCATCCAATTATATTGAAGATGAGTTGATATAAATGTAGTCTGTCCTAGCTTCAAATTGAGATTGCAGACACATTTGATCAGAGGCATCTGAGATATTTACTAGCTAAGTATGATGAAGTCAAGTGCTTAGTGTCTTATCACACCTGCGCTAACTAGAAATATTCTGCATTATAAGGCTCTAGTATTTAGAACATTTCAGAGTAACAGTGTGGGGTTAAGAACAGACTCTGGGGCCTTAAAATGCCATCTGTCATCCCTGTCTGGATGCTTCATCTGGGAAGTGTAGGATAACATTAGTACTTATACCAAAAGTTAATTGTAAGGACTAAATAAGTGAAGACAGTTCCACCATCCCATCTGTTTTGAGATTTGGAATTCTACAAATTTTACACAGTAATATGGTTAACACATGGTATGTAAGAGAACACCCTCAGCAGGGTTCTAGGAAGCATCATCCCATAAGTAAATGCCTAGCTACACAAGTTGGAAAATATTATGAATAACCTTCCTTTTATTCAGGTCAGGTTTTGTTGTCAAGTAAATTAGGAAAAAATGTTTTATTTTTTGATGTTTTTGGAGGAAAGGCAAGGCACCTGAACAGGTTGGAGTCTTAACCAATAGTCAGCAACAGATAGATATGTGTATAGAGGTCTGCTGAAATGCTTTTTAAAAACCCTGAGGGTGAGGATGTTGAAAAAAATCCAACAGTACGTGATGACTTTACCTGTGGGTTCTGATTGTCTTCTCATTTTCGGTCATTTTCAGTTTATTCTATGAGCTGTTGGGATGCCTCCAGTAATCATTTCACAGCCAGTAGGGGAGGTACCTAATCTAGACTGTGGTCACTCAATAGCTTCAGCAACTAGACATAGATTTCTGTTCCTGTCCCAGTCAGTAATGTTTACTGAGCGAGAGAGCAATGCTCCTGGGCAGCTTTCCACCCTTGGCCTACTATCTCACTGCACACAGTAGCAGTTACATTCTTTTCCGGTGTCACCCTATCCCTAGATCTATATTATCCAGAACCATGGCACTAGCCATATATGGATTTTAAAATTTAACTTCAATGACATGAATTAATTTCCTTCGTCACATGAACCCTATTTCAAGTGTTCATCGTCAAGCGTGACCAGTGGTAGCTATACTGTAGAGTGCAAAAACGCACCATTTCTATGAATGCATAAAGTTGTTGTAGACAGTGCGTGAGACCCTCTGGCCAGCAAGCAACCTTGGCCACATAAGGTAAAGAGAAAATTACACTTTTTCCTATTTTATTTTTTTCCCCACATTTGTTATTAGTGCATTATAGTTGTACACATTGCTGGGGTTTGTTGTTACACACTCAGACATGCACACAATTTAACAATATAATTTGGTCAGTATCCATCCCCAGCACTTCCTCCTTCATTTCCTTCCTTGCCTCCCACCCTTGGTCCATTTCCTCTGCTGATCTCCCTTTGATTTTTAGGAGATCCACCCCCACCTTTGTTTTCCTTTTTCCTCTGTAGCTTCCTTATATGAGGAAAACATACGACCCTTAACCTTATGAGTTTGACTTCATGTAATATGTATAGTTTTTTAGTTTCACCCATTTTCCTGCAAAGGTCATAATTTCATTTTTCCTTACATCTTAATAAAACTCGGTGTGTGTGTGTGTATGTGTATACATATATATACGTGTATATATATATATATATATATACATATATATGTATATATATACACACACCACATTTTCTTTATCCATTCATCTGTTGGACACCTAGGCTATTTCCATAGTTTGGCTATTGTGAATTGTGCTGCAATACATATGGGTATGAATGTATTACTGTAGTAAGATGACTTTTAATTCTTCAGAGTAAATACCAAGAAGTGGTATAGCTGGATGGCTCCATGCATAGCCTTTTGAGGAACCTCCATACTGATTTCCATAGTTGTTTCTCTGTTTTAAATGGAAAATTGTCAGCACCCTTTTCCTGTCTTTCCTTTTATTTTAGAGGAGGTATAGTTCATTTCTTCCAATGTGATCCTTTATCAACCACTTCCAGCCGGTACTTTTTTTTTTAATTCAGAAATTTATTTGTTGAACAATCAAACAAGCTTCTAGTGAAATAATGTATTATTTATAAATTCTGGATATTAGATTTACCCCCAAGAGGACCCCCCCATTACCCACCCTCATCTCTCCACCCCCCCCCTTCCCAATACATCTCTACAAATGCTTTAGGTTGTATAACATTACATCTTATCCAGATTTAAAACATGATAATAGACCTCCTATCTCAATGGCCGGGGTCTAGCGCCAGCCTCCACAGATGAGTGAAGTCATTCAACCGTTGGTTCTCTGGGTTATGCTTATTTCACTCAGCATAATTTCTTTCATAGCCATTCATTTACCTTCAAAGGCAGCAATATCATTGTTGTTAATTGCTGTGTAAAACTCCATGGTATATATATGTGCCTCACTCCATTCATCCAGTGAGGAACATCTGGGTTGTTTCCATAATTTAGCTATTGTAAATTCAGCTGCTATGAACATCCATTTCACTGTGTCACTGTAGTGTGCTGATTCTAAATCCCCTGGAAAAATACCCAAGAGAGGAATAGCAGGATCATAGGGTGGGCTCCTCCCTAATTTTTTGAGGTTTCTCCACACTGCTTTCCAGAGGGGCTGTACCAGTCTGCAGCTCCACCAACAGTGTGTTAGTGTGCCTATCTCTCCACA